>CALNHX010008422.1:0-60939 GCA_940337035.1 Agriotes lineatus | reverse complement strand
ATAATTATTCAAATATCGAATTAAGTAATATTCATTATTTTTACGGTGTGGCCCGAAGAAATGAACGACCAGCACGACGTATGTACCAGGAGGCATATCCGCAAAGAATAATACCACAACCCAGGATGTTCACGGGAATTCATAGGAGGCTAGGAGAATTTGGCGCATTTAAGATAAGTCGACATGATGACCAAGAAGAACACGTACTCCGGCAGTAGAAATACGCATTTTAAATAATATTGGAAATAATCCGAGAAACAGTGTAAGGAAAGTCGGTGTAGAAGAAAACATTCCGAATAGTTCTGTCCATGAAGTCTTGTGTGAGCAGCAGCTTCATCCATATCATTATCGAAAAGTTCAAGCGTTATTACCAGCAGACTACGAAGGCCGTATGCATATGTGTGCCCATATTCGAAATCTGCATAACATCGATGGAAACTTTTTATCTTATATTTTGTTTACGGATGGAGCTGGATTTGGTCATTAAAGTCCAATTTCTTTACACAACCTTTACCACTGGAATGATGAGAACCCCCATGCAATAATCGAACTCGGATTTCAAGATAGATTTTGTATGGGCAGGTATAGTAAACCATTTAATTGGACCCGTGGTGTGAGTATCACCACGATTGGACCCCAGTTTTCCCCAATCGGCTTTCTGGCGAAATTTATTTAGATTTTTTAAGAAACCATTTATCCCTGCTCTTAGAAGATGTTCTGATCCAGGTACGAAATTCAATGTGGTTGCTGCAAGATGGTGCACCACCACATTTTTCAATTCAAGTTACGGAATATCTTGATGAACATTTTCGTAACAGATGGATAGGGCGCAGAGGATTTGTGGAATGGGCTGCCAGGTCACCGGACTTGAATCCGATGGATTTATTTTTTAGGGATACCTGAAAGCACTTGTATACAAGACACCAGTAAATACCGTTGAAAACTTAAACAGAGAATTATTGACAGCTGTGAAACTATCAGACAAAAACAAGGGATATTCTTTACAGTTTGTCAGTCCTTTTTAAGAAGACTTAATTTATGCGTGGAAATGAAAGGCCAACACCTTGAGCATCTATTGTAGTTACATATGAATTTTATTAATTATCTTTACTTAATAAATACTACTATTTTCGTTAAATTTATTTTTGCTTCAATAATTGTCTATGTATTCTAAGTAACAAAAAGTATACCTTCTTAATTAGTTTTGAACTGAAATAAATAGACGCAAAAAATAGTAAGTAGATTTAGATTTGAATTGAAGCATTTTTTTACTGACATTTAAATTAATCAGTGGAAAAATTATGCCCTTTGATGCTCGAAAGGCGTGTATCAACTTTCATAAAAATATCTCGAGTGATGTAAGAGATATGATTAAAAAACAATTTTTTTCTTAGAACTTTAACACCCTGTATCTCGGTAAGGAAGCATTTCTGTACATACGTTTATATAGGAAACTGGGGTTTATATTAGACGTAGAACAACCCTTAAAATATGTTCTCCTAATTTCCGGACACCCTGTATGCTCCCAAATGATATAAACGACAGACAGAACCGATCGAAGTATAGACGTGTTTACAAACGATTTAGGAAACGATCACTCCTAGATTTAGTGAGATTATGTATAGGCATATCACTAATAATGACATCTTAAACGAGGCACCAAAAGATTTCCGAAAACTTAGATAAGAGTGTAAGGAACCATTAACAGATTCGGTATATTTAGGATAAGTTTATACCAAGAAAAAAAATCTGTTCGTATTTAAATTACAAGAAGTTGCATAGTTCCGTACCACGCCTGTGGCTTACTATCAAATACAACCCAAAATAAAACAAATAAATCTAAAACTAAATTAGAATTTAAAACCATTGTAAAAACAAACTATTAGTTTAACCTGAAAATTTTTTAGATACAATGAGAATTAATAACTAACTACATTCAAAACCAATAGATGGCACTGCATGTCAACTGTTCATAGAGATCATATATGTATTATAATAGAGATTCTGTATATAGTTTACTAAGAGTTGGGCAAACAGCCTGATTTGACATACATTTTTGATCCAAATTAGGTATTTGACATATGTCGAACAAAGAGGTTATGTGAACCAACCTTGCTAACTTGCCTTTTGATGGGAGAGTTTTCAGAGTATTGATCATTCTTAGGATTTCTAGAACCGACTATTAGGAATATACGTCCAATTTAGTTAAGATTTAGATTTGCATGTGTGCTACTATCGGTTGTAACATGTTACAAAATATGTAAAAACGGCACTTTTATCACACATGCCTTGCAAAAAGTGATCCAAACTAATCAAAATGTATACCGTTGTTTGCCCAACTCTTAGTAACATATATGCAGGGACTCCAACTGTTACGAACGTTCAACTTTTAAAACACATGCATCTTCTCAAATAAAAATGAAAATTACAAGAAAATACACGTAAGTAACACATAATAAAGATGCCAGTTTAACTAAAAAACCTTTATTTTAGAGTATTAAAAGAATACTTTTCAAATAACCCAGAATAGAAACTTATGGAAAACCATAACCTACAATTCATCCACAACTAAACTCCAAAGTTTTATTTAAAATTTCAAACCGACAAACAACGTTACATACTAGTAATTATAAAAAGTAAGGAATCAACAAAATTAAACACCTCTCAACAACTAATTAATTTATTTTTCAAACAGCACAATAATTCAAAGTCAAATAACTTAACGAAAATTTGCATTTCTTCAATAAAATTGAACAATGTTAAGAAAATACAAGTAAGTAAACAATTATTTAAAGCGCCACATAAACTAATAACCCTCAATTTACAGAAACAAAAAATAAACTATTTTCCAAATAACTGCAACTAAAAATTGGTGAAAAAGCATAATGGAACAACCATCCCGAAACCAATTTCTAAAAGAAAATTTTGTGATTTCCAGCCTACAAACCACTTAAACTTACAATTGATTATAAGAAGTAATAATAAAATAAGAAACAGACAAAAATAAAACACCTTTCAACAACTAATCCACTTTTACTCCAAACAGAAAAATAAAGCAATGATAACAAACTAGATGCACCAAAGAGGAAAAAAAAAGAAAAAGGAAAAAATTTAACAAAAACCATTACAACTAACACAGCAAATCATCAAAGCTATAGAAATTGGTTAAAACAATAAGAAAAACAAAAATCTTAAATTAAACTTTCAGGTATAGAATCAAATAATATAGACTAACTCACCCCTTGATCATATCAGTATGAAGAAAATATGGTAAAAAGAAAGCATGACACAATATCCAACATTAAAGAAAAATGCTTAAACAGAACAAATTACCAAAAAGGTTTTAACTCAATTAAATCACATCTTGATTTTCTATCAAAATGTCAACAATTTCACATAAATCCAGCAAAATTACTATTGTAAGTAAAGACAAATAGCTAATTAAATTTAACTCTGTCGTTTATCTCTTGTGTTTTTCTTTAACAGCTACAAACTATGGAAACTAAAGAAGTTTTATCCGGCGAGATCGTATTAACAATAAAAGATGTTAGCATATCCAACTACTTAAACCGTTTTGAAAACAAAAGACAGGAAAATTGACAAAAAATTGAGGTTACTTATTCATTCACATGTCCAACACTAACATCCATCCATCCATATATATAATAGACTTGTCCGGGACGCTGGTCCGTCCGGGACGCTGTTTCAGCAGCCAAACCGTAAGAAATAAAGAAAAAAGTTATTAAAGTTATATGTTTGGAATGGTCATGTCAGGTCAGGAACCGAATTTCAGTCACGTGACACTTCCGGTTTCCGAGAAATTACAAAAAAGACCGTTTTTCAAATAGAACGCCTATTAAATAAAAACTGTTTCAGCAGCCAAACGGAGCTGCGACCCTCTGCGCCTTAAAACCTCGATCGGTTAGGCAACCACTTTGACACCTTCCAGGTCTGGATACAGTTTTTATTTAATACGCGTCCTATTTGAAAAACGGTCTTTTTTGTTTTTTTAAATGAGACATTTGTCTCACTGGATTGCTTGTTCTTTATCTAATAGACTTGTCTGTCCGGGACGCTGTTTCAGCAGCCAAACCGTAAGAGATAGAAAAAAAGTTATTAAAGTTATATGTTTGGAATGGTCATGTCAGGTCAGGAACCGAATTTCAGTCACGTGACACTTTCGGTTTTCGAGAAATCACGTGATTTCCGTCCGTCCGGAACGCTGGTCCGTCCGGGACGGTCTTTTTTGTTTTATTAAATGAGACATTTGTCTCACTGGTTGCTAGTGTACCTATATTATTTCAGAATGTGATAGTAAATGTCCCTTTCTTCTATTTTTAAATCAATGTTTCTGATGAAGCTAACAATGAGTTAGCGAAACGTTAAAAATATTTTTAATAAAAATAATTTTAATTATGTGTAATGACAAAATAGTATCATATGTATCGAGTTCTATAAACGTCATTTTAGTCATGAGTGTTTAATAAAATGAGTGACTAATAAGTTTATAAAACGAATTGCATACTATACTTTTTCTACGACCACAGATTTAGATAATATAACATTATTTCATTAAGATTTTGAAAATTATGTTAGGTTAAATTATGCTTGACAAACGTCAACGTCCGTGACTAAAACGCACGAACCCACGGCTTGTGAAGGTGTGTTTAAAAGATTACTTAGCGTCATAGAAACATATACTATAAATGACATTTTAGTTACAGGAGTAGAAAAACGAATTTATTACTCACGTTGTTAAAAATTTAAATTAGCTGATTTTATCTCTCAATCTGCAAAGTAGAAGTTTCTTGTGAGGAAAGTGGAACCCTTTTGGGTAATCTTTTTTCCGATGATCCAGTAAGCGTCTGCTTTATAATTTCACAACACACCCCATAATTATAAATTTCCTGCAAAACACCATGCAATACTAAACAACGCACACAAACTCACAATAAGTGATAAAACTATGGAAACTGAAGAAATCATAACCAAAGGGCTGCACTGAATCCACTATGGTTTTGCCTATCCCTTAATCCACTACCTACCCTACCAAACTACACTTACAGGATACGAATCAAAATTGAGCAACAACTGAGGTGTAGAAGGAACTTATGATGACAATAATGAAATACGACTTAACTAGCTACTTTACATGAACGGTATGAAATTATACAGACACAACGAGCATAATCTTACGCAATTAGTCAACGTCATGGAACTGTTTTCCCACTATAAAATTTGTTAAAGCTGGTAAAACACAAACATACAATTACGAACTAATAACAACCAATCAAATAGACCCACAAGGAACTGACGAAACAAATACTATCAGTGTAAACAAATTTATTAGAAGGAAGCTCCAAAAATATAAAAATTCAAGACTGAACAAGATTCTAATATCACGATAACTTCGTAACACAGTCATAGCAATAAACACTTACGCAAGATTGACACACCCATTTGAAACAGTTAATTGGTCTAAAACTGAAGGATTCATGGACAATATGGACATAACTAACCTACACAATAAATAGGCCATAAAATTTTTCCATCGTAAAGCACTCTGCTAACACTTAAACAAGGCCGTAGCAAAAAACGACACAAACTCAGACCCCTAAACCTAAAGAAACACACGAAACAAAATAGCGACCAAAAGACAAGCGAATGGACACAGAAATATCTGCAAGGTAGACATCGCCACGACTTAAACCAACACACCATCGACAAAGAAGCATCGAACCCTTGAGACGCAGCGAGCTCTTCCCAGAAACCCAAGGGTTCACTACTGTCATGTCAGATCACAGCATAGAGACAAGAAACACGAAGTAACCCTTCCCCCCCCCCCCCAACTTTCCAACTGATCTATGTAGACTTTGCACCAGTGCAGTAGAAACTATACAGTACATAACGAATCGAGACCGATTACAAACACAGACACAACCAAATAGTATCTACCATTCATCAGAAGCTCGCACTGAAATAAAACCGGATAACCACTCAAAAACCATAATACAAATACCTACAAACTACCGCGTGGCCAAGATAAAAGAGGTCCAGTGTCCTGTACCATACTGAAAGTGATATTGAGCGCTCGTGCTAGGTCACGTGATGTCCAGCGGTCATTTTGTGTTAACTGTGTATTGCTCAGTGCTGCGTTGCCACTTGTTAATAACGGTTGTGAATACTACTTTTAAATAAAAGTATAATATTAATTTACCTTTCTGTATTCACACGGGACCTCTTTTATCTTGGCCACTCTGTAGAAACAATATTGGAATATTCTAATTATAAACTCTACTAGGAAACCAGAAGAATAATCCGAAAATTCCTAGCAAACACTCGTTAAGCTTTGAATCTGCTCATATTTGTTTTCGGTACGCTGATCAAATAGTTGTCGGCCCAAATAGAAAAATTGGAAGAAACGATGTCGTTTGCGAAAAGTAATAAACAAACAAGGGACTGAAAATTATATCGGAAAATTTTTGGACATATCAGCGACGTCAAAGTATCCCAAATATGATTACTTATATGATTATATTCATCTAGTGTTATATAAGATTATATGTATACCTCATATAGTGCCACGGGTCCATTTTGATCTTCATTTCCTATTATCGTTGCTTTGAACAGAGCTGCCTGTACCTCTATATGACCTCCTTCAGCCGCAAGACGGAAAGGTGTATCACCTGTATCGGTTTTTGCTTCTGGATTAGCTCCACTCGCTAGTAACTCTTTTACTGCATCTACGTGCCCCTGACGAGTTGCTAAGTGCAGAGGGGTGCACAGGTACCTATCTTTAGCTTCGACATCTGCATTTTGGTCCAAAAGAAACGCTAAAACATCTAAATGACCCCCATCTGCTGCCCAGTGGAGCGCAGTCCTATGATCAACGTCTATTGCTGTCACGTCCACCTCATGCAATAGCAATAGCTTCATAATGTCGACTTCGTCCTCTTGAGCCGCAAGACAAAAAGGTGTAAGACCTCTATAGGTTTTTACTTCTGGATTAGCTCCACGCGCTAGTAACTCTTTTACTGCACATACGTGTCCCTCACGAACTGCCCAGTGCAGAGGGGTGCCCAGGCTCGTATCTTCAGCTTCGATATCTGCATTTTGGACCAAAATAAGCCCTAAAACATCTACATGACCCTCTATTGCTGCCCAGTGTAGCGCAGTCTGGTGATAATCGTCCGTTGGTTTCACGTCGGCCCCGTGCAATAGCAATATCTTCACAACGTCGACGTAGCCTTTTTGAACCGCAAGACGAAGAGGTGTTTGATTTATATCGGTTTTTCCTTCTGGATTAGCTCCATGCTCTAGTAACTCTTTTACGGCATCTACATGTCCCTTACGAGTTGCTAAGTGCAGAGGGGTATACGGGTACGTTTCTCAGCTTCGATATCTGCATTTTGGTCCAAAACGCTAAAACATCTACATGACCCTGATCCGCTGCCCAATGTAGTGCAGTCCATTTATAATCGTCCGTTGCTGTCACATCGGCCTCGTGCAATAGCAATAGCTTCACAATGTCGATGTAGCCATTTTTAGCGGCAAGAATTAAAAGGGTTTCATAAATTTTGCTTTTAGAGTTTACATTTGTTTTTTTGTTCAACAAAAACTCTACAGCCATTGTGTGGCCGTACTTAACTGCATAATGCAAAGCAGTATTGACAAGTTCCATGTCCTTTCCATACTGTACCAATAGCTCAATGCTGCCCAGAAGCCCTTTCTCAGAAGCATAATGCAGCGGAGCCATACCCTTGTAATCCGTTGTGGATAGAGCTTTTTGTAATATAGGTTCTCGTCCACTTTCCAGCAGCAATTTCAATACGTTGGTTATGTTATAATGTACAGCGTAGTGCAAGCAAGTCTTTTTCGTGCGATCCGCAATGGAAATATTTGCTTCTCTATCCAACAATAATCTTATGATCTCCATTTGATTATTTTTAAAACCAATCACAGCATAATGAAGAGCGGTTCTAGATTCTTTATCAATTATATCTACAAAAGCGCCATTGGACAAAAGCCAGGAGACACAGTCTGCGCAACCTATGGCCGATGCCCAGTGCAATGTAGTTTTTCTGGTGCCGTCTTTTTCATTTATATATTTAATCAAGTGGGAAGGGCTATTGTCATGAACCCTTTCAGAAATGACTGATAAATGAAGCGGTGTAAATCCGCAAACAGCAACTTCTTTTAAAGTTACGTTAAAGGCAGACACTACAGATTGCCTCAATAATAAAAGTTCTAAAGGACCATAAAAAAACTGTTCCAAATAGGGTCCGCTATAGCGTGTAACAGCAGTAGCATTGAAGATGCAGTCTTGGAAATCTTCTAGCCGGAAGGAAATTTCATTGGCTACGTGTAATGAACCTGTGTCAATAGCATAATCTAAAGGAGTATAGTTTAAAAGCTTGTCTCGTCTGTTGTGCAATACATTTGCTTTATCGAATAATTTCAGAATCTTCACCATGCTATCTGTTCCACAAAGTAGGTAATAGCGGTAATAGCGGACCATTTCAGAATCACTTAGAAAAGGGTGTTGCGCCCCCCACGCAGCTATCAAGTGCAACAGCGATCTTCCTCCGTTATCAGTTTGATTTAAAGCTTCTTTATCGCAATTGACTATCCTTGCTACTTGCTCCACTTGGCGACTGATGACAGCAGTGAGTAGTGGACATTTTTTTGCAAGAATGCGGTCGAACATACGCCGCGTAAATGCCAATCCAGGTTGAAAAGTTGCCTTTACCAGCTTTTTTACAGTGTCTTTATATTCTCCATTTATATTATCGGACAACCATTTAGCTACAAGATATTCAGCAAATGTTCTGTGGGCGAAGTTTACGTTAGAGTTTTCAAAAACAATAATACCATCTGTCTCCAGCAAAAGCTGAAACGCTAGATCACTATTTTGCACAATTGTCTCATTTACTAAAGATTCGATATCTTTTGTATCGAATAGCAATTTTAGGGCATAATCTACCCGGACCCTTTCATAATGGGTTAAGACATTGATAACTGCAGGACCATGTTTCTCACAAGCTCTCCTAGTAGTACTCTGGATGAATTTGTGATACAAGTCAATTAAATCAAAATGTTCATTTTCAAAGTCATGACCTTGCAGATATTCTTCACACTTCTTCACAAAGGCGTCCGCTAGCATCTGTGTCTGTAACGGTACTCCTGTGTATTGCTGGTCGTCAACATTCAGATTTTGCTTTGCATAACGCAATAGTTTCACAGCAAATTCTTGTACACGGTTAGGTGTTTTGAAAGCTGTTTGTTCGTTAAAGTATTTAACAAGAAAACATTTCTGATCAACTTCAGTAAATGGAGTTAATGTTGTTGCTAATGTATCAAGTAGTTCCTGCAGTTGCATCTTCATTATGGGACGAGTAGTTATGCACATCATATATCCGTAAGCACGCATTGCATTTATCATGTTTATTGCTTCTTTTTGCAGCTTGCTTAAAATCTCATCGAAACCATCAAAAAGTATTAAAACGCTTTTAGCTTTTAAGTGGTACTGGAATACAGCTAAAGCAATGTCCTTCTGACAATCCACATTTTCTAATTGCTGACTTTTGAAGCACTCCACGTGTTCTTGAATTTCTAATTTCAAACACTCGTCGTAACATTTAAAATATTCGCTTAAATTTACTCTCACAACCCAAATGTTATCAGGAACATTAAGTGCTATGAAGTCCATTAACACTGTTTTTCCCATCCCTGGATAAGCACTGATCAACAATGGCACCCCATTCTCTAAATTTATGGGTGTAGTTCCTGAAGCGTGAGAATTTTGGGTTCCATATTTAGATTTTTGCACATAACTTGAAATATTTTTGGTTGAGGCATAAGAGCTTAACCATTCGAGATCTTCTATCCCATGCAAGAATAGATAATGGCAATGGGCTAATCGAAGTTTGAATAAGTTATATTCAAGTGGAACGATAATCACCTTGAATGTTAAATGCTGTTTCGGAAGGTTTTGGTTATTATCCAAATAGAGAATTTGTTCTTCTACAATGTTTATTTTGTAGGTTTTTAAAAACATTCTAATGCCGACTTAGATTTAGATTTTATTACAAAAAGTTCCGAAGAGACTTTCAAGACTTTAGCTTCAAGCCAAATTTATTTTAGTGATATCTGAATGAAAAAACTTGTAAGAGACTTAAAACGATTTCCTATATTAAATTTGCAACTTAAAATATGGATTATATGTTGTACCTTAAGAGATTTAATCGACTCTTTAACAGAATATTGTCTTAGTGTTACTGCTGACTTTCGGCCTTGCAGCGTTACTGGACAATCTTCAATTTTCTGCTGAAGATTTTCAGTTAAATCCTTAAACGTGAGTAAAGGTGTCGCCCAAGAACTCATATTATCCATTATATCTTCACATTTTTTAAGTACTACAATTTTAAAGAACCTTCCGCAGAGCTGAAGAATGTTTTTGATCTTTATTATTTCGCTTTCATCCTTCACTTCCAGTATTAACGGTTGCCGTCGAGTTTTCCATAGGTATTCGTAAGCACATAGCAGGCTAGTGCTTTCCGATTTTGTTAGCGATTTATGGATATCTTTTCTCATACTATTTAAATCCATTGACTCAAAAGACTTCGCATATTTTTGTACTTCGGTATAAATGTGAGCATTTAGAAACTGCTCTACTATATCATCTGAATCAATAACTATTAGTGAGAACTTCTCCAATATTTCGTTCCAAATATCAAATCCGTTATCGCTGAAAGTTGAATCTGCTTTTAAAGGTTTAGAGATGTATTGATTAAACAAAATTTCTCCCAGAACTTGCAATATTACTTCTTTATTAAGGCGATAAGAGCCACCCAATTCCCCTTTGGACCATTCGACAGCAAAAGACACAAAACGTCCAGAAATATCATATAATTCATAGGAAGACAGTTCAAGTGGATCAGTTACGTTTTTGAGTTGTTCAGAAACAACTCGCTTAAGTTCATCTCCAACTGAGGCCTGCCCTGAAAGCAAAAACATGTTCCTGCAATATGTCTTGATCTCATCGCTTTTGAGTTTCTCAGGCAGTTCGTCGTAATCAAACTGAAATATATCGTCGCTTGTACTAAGAAACTTGAGTTTTTCCCGACTAACGTAATCGTCTGGTTCTTTCAAAAGACCACACTCAGGTGGTACTGTTCTGTTTGTAAAGAGTATACATGTTGCATTTTTCAAATCTAGTGTATCATTTATCATCTTCATGCTGTCGAAATATTTTTTCAATTCAAACTTTTCCCCTTTCCTGGTGAACTCAAAAACTTGTATCTTCGCTCGGGTTTGCTTGTACTTCAACTGAATTAGGTATGTAATGATGTTGTTGCCTCTGTCTTTTCTGTACAAAACTATGTCGTCAAAGTCTTTGTATCCATCAGCATTCATCTCGAGCCACATCTCTTGCGTAGTTTCGGTTACACTACGTAAGCACAGCAGTGCAGCAATGTAGACTTCAAAATCCTTACCATGATCTATAGTTCCTGGTCGGACACGAAACAACTGAAAGCACATTAATTGCTTTATGAACCGATAACATAAAAATTTATAAAAGTTTTGTCAGGGTAAGAGCTAGACTCCTTTATTGTCCTTTCAAAATTTACAATTTTATAATGTGTTGGCTATGAATGCTCGACCTAAAATATATTTTTAATACTGTCAGTTGAACTGTTTGGAGTAAAACAAAAAGCCTAGGTTGACTCGTACGGAACCACAAACTAATCTGGGTAACAAAAAAAATTAATGTGCGTAAATGAGTAACAGTAATAGCAAAGTTAACTAATTACAAATCTTACACGGAGGATATTGCATATGTGGCATATTAGTATAAAGAGATATTTAAAATATGAAACGTTCTGGAATTAGCATCAAAGACATACTAGAAACACTTGCAGCGTTGCACTATAACTATGCACAAATAGAAAAATCATAGTGAAACAAAGATTGGCATTATATCTTTAAAGAATAAGAAGAGCATAACCGAATTTGCTCGTCTTATTTAAAAAGCAAGCTTATTTTGAAGAAAACAATAATATTTATAGAAAGTAAGTTTTCGCCATATTTTCAGATTGTCATAAAGCTGATATACAGGGTGATTTATAACGGGCGGACCAAAGTTCAACAGTTTGTTGGGGAGATCATTTTGAGTAAAAAATCTTAGATCAACATAGATCGTATTCCATGTAATTACCTAACTACAAGAGATAAAAGTTTTATTAAGGGGCGGGTAAAGGTAAAACCGCTCAAAGTAGCCAATGTTGCAAGTGTCGTATCTACTGCGTATGTGGGCATGTGGGCCAATCATATCAAACTTTTTTTTGTATGATATCCTGTAGATTTATCTGTCAAACGTTTTTCTCAAAAACGAAACATAAATTTCAAATTCTGCTTACGCCAATGTCCTAGAATTCTTAATATCTAGTGAATGAGGTAATTTCATACAAATCGTACAAAGAGAACTTGACTTTTTCAAATTTATTTTTGAAATTTTTTCAGAATTTAGTCTATTTTTTATCTCATACACTAGAATTGTGAATCACAATAATGTTGATATAAAAAAGACTAAGATTGGACAAGCCGTTTGGGGGAAAAACTCTTTGGAGATAAATTGCAAGGTGTTTTAAAAATATTTTTTAATGACCTTCCTACCAATAAATTGCCATGAAATCTATATCGTTTGACATATGTAGTAGATATGACGCTTGAAACATTGACTACTTTGAGCGGTTCTACCTTGACCGGCTCCTTAATAAAACTTTCATCTCTTGTAGTTAGGTAACTAAATGGAATATGACCTATAGTTCATTCAAATTCAAGATAGAGCAAAATCTGCAACCCAAGTTACAAATATCAGCAGTCAGTTGATTACTAATTTGATTTTATTAAAATGTAGATCATGGGATGTACGTAGTATAATGTAGAGGTTATAGTTTTTGTTAAATGTACAAAGCTTGAAATTGGAAAATTGTGTAATGTATACATCAATGAAATCTGCTGAATATGATCAAAATGTTGCAAATGGCTTCCTTAAGCAAAGATTCATATTAAAAACATGACACATTGATTTTGACACTCATCAAGACAGCAACAAAGCCATATCTCTCTGATCTAAATTTTAATAAAATCATATTAGTAATCAACTTACTGCTGATATACAGGCTGTTTCCTAAAAAACGCCGCAACCCATAACTCCGTTGTTTTAAATTTTAGACCCAATAAACTATATATATTCTTAAATGGCAAGACAAGAGCTACCTTTTGACATCGCCCGTTCGTAAATATCGTTCAACTGTTTTGAGCAACGACGTTCAACTTTTTTATTTTAAATGGAACACCCTGTATATTTTTATATATTTGGATTCAAGATGAAATTCTGCATGCAGTAGTATGCTTCATTTGTTTTTTAGGCAGTTAGAAATGTTTAAAATAATTTTTTAATATTGCATGTAGACAGTCGTACAGTACCATAAAATTTTCAAGTGTGCCGTGGAAACCAATCAGAATGTTGAAATATTTTATCTAACACGTCCAGAAAACGAAGAAATTCTGAGGCAGAGGATTATCAATGCTTGTCGCGAAATACCTCCCAATTTGATATTGAATGCGACCAATGGAGTAACTAGAAGATGTCAGTTGTGTGTTCAACAACGTGGCGGTCAGTTTGAGCAATACTTGTAGATACGTTTTGTAGTTTTGTTTAAATTTGTTTCCAATAAAATATTTCAACATTCTGATTGTTTTCCACGGCACACTTGAAAATTTTATGGTACTGTCTACATGCAATATTAAAAAATTATTTTAAACATTTATAAGTGCCCAAAAAACAAATGAAGCATACTACTGCATGCAGAATTTCATCCTGAATCCAAATATGTAAAAATATACAGGGTGTTTCATTTAAAATAAAAAAGTTGAACATCGTTGCTCAAAACAGTTGAAAGATATTTACGAACGGGCGATTTCAAAATGTAGCTCTTGTCTTGCCATTTAAGAATATATATAGTTTGTTGGGTCTAAAATTTAAAACAACGGAGTTATGGGTTGCGGCGTTTTTTAGGAAACAGCCTGTATGTAACTTGGATTGCAGATTTTGCTCTATCTTGAATCTGAATGAACTATATGTTCATATAACAGTTTTTACTTAAAATGACCTCCCCAACATACTGTTGAAGTTTGGTCCGCCCGTTATAATTTGGAATAGATTTTCATGAACTATTACAGATTTGAAGTCACTCGAATTTACGCCTGCACGTAGACAACTCATCATACAGTCAGACATTTCTAGATGAATATACGTTCTATTCAATTTAAAATGTTATTCGATTAGAAGATTCAAATTATGTTTTGATATCTTTTAATGTTTTAATAACTTTTGAAATTTGTGTGGCTATATTCGTCAATCAAGAAGAATTATGTTAGATTTTAAAATGGGTTTAGTGTGGTTTCAATGCCAAATCAAATTAAGCAATTAATACTTCATATCTTATTAACTACACATTTTAAGTAGCATTGTTTATTTTGATTATATTTGTAAACAACTGGAAAGCATAATTTACTTTTATTAAAAACAACTCAAAGCGGTATTAAAGAAGATTTACAAACATATTATTTACCTGCCTCTCCTGTAAACTCGCCATTTATTAAGTGTTTACTATCAACGGACTGTTTTCTGCCAACTTCAACATCGGAACATGTTATGGACACACTAGCATCTTTTTCGAATTCACATCTTTAATTTTATTGGTGGTTGTTGAATTACTCAACAAACCCTCACACTGTATCATTAACTAGGTAGAGCTAGATGCATACTTTCAAAATATTTCTATAACCCACATTTTTTTGAACTTTGTGCAACTAATTCATACTCGCAAAGCACAAATGCTGTACAACACTTTAATGAATACGACTGTACATAGTACATGATAAAGAAATATTAATAGCATATTGCACAATGTTTGAGGTGCAAAATCGAACAGTATGCGATAGCAGTGTTATCACTTATCACTCTTATCAGTTTAGTATAGAAAGTGGTGGTAGTGGTCCGCCTTCTGTGAATTTGTTGAATAAGTATACATGGTGTTAATTAAGTATGTAGACAAACTTTAAGGGGTGATACCTTGATCAATTCTAAGATAAAAAGTTTGTACAAACATGGGACCTAAACGGCTTCGTTTTCGAGTTACAGGGTGTTGAAGTTTTAACAATTTTTTTTTCAAAAATCTGGAAAACGCCTAGAGATATTCTAATAAAACTTGGTGTATGATAGTATTTCATAAACTGGCCTAGTTTGGTCAAAATAAATTTAATTTAATTTCACCAGTGACTTGCATCGAGGCCACCTTAGTTACCTTATTTTAGGTACGCCACTGTTTTTTAATCAATACGATACGTTTTTTAGCTTCATCCATTGAAACTATACAAAAGATGTATCTTTAATTTTTTTGATAGAATAAACCTTTTTCGAGAAAAACGGAAAAATAATCAAAGTGAAGCTAATATAAACATGGACAGACTGGAAAATCTACTGATTAGTATGAATTCGCAACTCACGGCACAACTACAGGAAATTAAAGAAGATGTTAAAAGCACGAAAGAGGAGATCAAAAGCACGAAGGATGACATAAGAACTATTAACGACGGAATGAAAAGATACGGAGAAGAAATACGAGCCATGAAGGAAGAGTTAATAAAGAAAGAAGTAGTTTGGGAGAAGGAAAAACAAGAGCTACGAGGGGAAATAGAGATGCTAAAAACAAAACTGGAGAGTCAAGAAAAACACAGCAAGAAAAATAATTTAATAATTAAAGGAGCTAATTTTGAGGGCCAAGACCTAAAAAGTGAGGTTAGTGATTTCTTTCAAAAAGAGATGGGGGTAACGACCATATAGTAGAAGATGTATACAAGGTAGGAAAGCAAGAGGCAAGGGCAACAGTCGTAAAGATCAGAAATTTCGAACATAAGCTTGAAATTTTAAAGCAAAAACGGAGGTTGCCCAGGCACATCTACATAGACAATGACCTTACCAGAGAGGAGCAAAAAATACAAGTAGCCATAAGAAATGTGGCAAGAGAGGAAAAAAATAAAGGAAAGAAAACTAAAATCGGCTACCGTAAGATTCAAATAGACGGAGTCAACTACAAATGGGACGAGAACGAGGGAGGAAGCCGGAAAAGAGTTGAAGACCCGGGGCCAAAAAAGCATTAAGGGCGGGACAAAAAAGAATACGAATGCGGCAAGGTCAATGGCATACGATAAAGAAGAAAATAAATATAAAGACAAAGCGCACAAAAAACTAATAACCATAGGCATGTGAAACCTGAGAGGGGCATTCGAAGAAGGAGCACTAAAAAACCTAATAAGTGAAGTAAGAAGATACAATATAGACATTATAGCATTACAAGAGACGCACCAAAACAAGAGCCAGATCAGAGACATAGATGGATATACTTTTTTTAACAGCGAGGGAAAAACGAGAACATATGGGGTGGGTTTCTTGGTAAACAAAAAGATGAGAAATTTGGTCACCAATTTCATGGCAAAATCAGACAGACTGTGCCTCATGCAAATAAAGGGAACACACAGGAATTTAATCATAGTAAACATACACGCACGGAAAAGGGAGAGGAAGAAAAAGATGCGTACTATGAAGAGCTGGATACATTATACGAATCTATCAAAACAAGATATAAAAATAGTAATAAGCGATTGCAACGCTAAGGTAGGCAGAGAGGAGGCATATAAACAAATAACAGGAGGGCACAGCAAACACAAAGATAGCAATGACAACGGGCTGCGGCTAATAGGTTTCGCAGCTGAAAAGCAGATGAAAATCATGAGTACCCATTTTCAGAGAAAGGAGATACGTAAGGGAACGTGGCAAGTTCCGGGCAGACAGATAACTAACCAGATAGACCACTTTCTTATACAGGAGCGATACATGAAGGATGTCACAAAAGTACGGTCCCAGAGGGGTGCAGATGCAGATTCGGACCACTTCCTATTGAAGATCAGGATGTAGCAAAGTGTGACCATAATAAATAAAACATATAATAAAAGGCCAGCTAGACCAGACATGCAAGATCTCCAAAACGCGGAAATAAGAAAAAAATACCAAAAGATATTTGAACTTAAATACAATACAGAAAGCACAACTGGTGGCACAGTGGGAAATAAATGGGAGCAAGTCAACAGGTGCATAAGAGAAGCAGCGAAGGAAGCACTGAATGGAAAAGAAATGGCCAAATGCAGAAATAGCTGGTTTAATGAAAGCTGTAAGGAACAACTAAAGAAGAGGCAGCAATTAAGAATGAAAATGCTAGAAACGGGGAAAAATCAGAACGAAGGAAGTACCAAGAACAAAGAAGAAAGGCAACACAAGAATGCAGAGCCGCAAAAAGAGCATGGAAAGAGAAAATGATAAAAGATATCGAAGCAAGGTGTCAGAATAAGGAAATCAGGAATTTTTATCAAGAGGTTAAAAGAATCAAAAAAGGATTCCATACCAAGCCAATATACTGTAAAAACAAGGAGGAAAAATTGATCTCAGGAGAAGAGGAAGTGGCTGACAGATGGAGAGAATATTTTCAAGAAGTACTAAATGATGTAACAGAAAGAGAAGAAAAAGACGATGACAATGAAAGAGAAAATGAGCGGCAAGATGTGGGAGGAGAAGAAGAGATAAGCAGACCGACAAAGGAGGAAATAACATCAATCATAGACCGGTTAAAAAACAACAAAAGTCCAGGAGAAAGTGGAATAACAGCGGAGCTTATAAAGTACGGGGGTGAAAAATTACAGCAATGTATTGTCACCATAATACAAGAAGTCTGGGATCCAGAAGTAATGCCCGAAACATGGAAAACAGCATTAATAACACCAATCCACAAAAAAGGAGACTCCACAAAGTGCACCAACTATAGAGGCATCGCATTACTAGATACTGTGTACAAAATTCTAGCTACAACAATAAAACAAACATTAGAGAGATACACCGAAAAAGTTTTGGGCGAATACCAATGCGGTTTCCGCAGAGGCAGGTCGGTAACAGATCAGATCTTTATATTAAAACAAGCAATGATAAGCTGCTACGAATACAAAATCCCAGTTTACGCCATTTTCATAGACTTTAAGCAAGCATACGACTCAATAGACAGAAACCAAATGTATAAGGCAATGTACAAACTGCAGATAGGCTACCCAAGAAACTGATAAACCTAGTTAAAATGACAACCATGGACACTAAGAATAAGATAAAGGTTAATGGAGCTATATCAAGAGATTTCAAAGTAGAAAAAGGCCTGAGACAGGGAGCCCCTTTATCAACAGCATTGTTCAACATCGTACTAGAAAAAATAATAAGAGACAGCAAAATTAACAGAACAGGAACCATAATAAACAAGAATCATCAATGCATAGCATATGCAGATGATGTAACACTTATAGCCAGAACGAAGAGGGAGCTAAATAGAGTTGTAGCAAACCTGGAGGAGGCGGCTGGAAAATGGGATTGCAAATAAACCAAGTTTCTGGCAGTGGAAATAAATAACCAAACAGCACAGCAAGACACAAAGGTAGAAGTGAGACTGAAAAATGGCAGGGTGATGTGCATACAAAGGGAGAGCAGTGTAGTGTTCCTAGGAGCCCTAATAACGAATAAGTGTGAAGAAGACAAGGAGGTGAATGCGCGAGTGGTAAAAGGGGATAAGTGTGCGGATGTAGCAATGAGTACAAAAGTGAGAATTTACAAGACAGTAGTGCGACCCACGGTAACCTACGCGTGTGAAACATGGGTGATGAACAAAGCGTTACAACAAAGGCTCGAGGTGTGGAAAAGAAAAATTCTTAAGAGAATCTACGGAGGAAAACGTAAAGATGATATTCACAGCCGAGCATCACGCAGTATATAAAAGCCCAACGGTTGAGGTGGTTGGGGCACATGGAACGACAAGAGGACAACAGAATGACAAAAAGCATGATAAAGAAGGTGCCTGAGGGAACACGCAAGAGAGGGAGGCCAAGGACGAGGTGGTTCCAAGCAGTAGAACAAGACCTGAAAGAAAAGGACATACAAAATTGGAGCGACAAAGCCAGGGATAGAAAGAAGTGGAAGCGGAAGTGAAAGAACCTATACACCTGGACACTCCAAATGGTGTCAGGGTGCAGAAAAGTGACAGTTCCATCACCAGATTCAGATGGTTGGCCGATAAGCAATATTCACCTTAAGTCTAAATTTATCAAAGAATCTAATATCGGGAAGGCACAGGTGACATAATTTGGCATACTCGAGTCTCCAAGGAAATAGTCAAGTACAGCCTTGTCGTGTTGCGTCTTAGTGAAGTCAGGTGGTCTGGTAGCAGAGAATTCAAATTCGAGATTGCATACGGTATAGTCCTGCAAGGATCACACCGAAAACCAAGAAAGTGAAGCAGGCATTCTCATTAACAAGGAGATTAGGAAATCCATCAAAAGTTCGTCATCCGTCACAACTAATAGTTGTTAAATTTAAAATTAGAGCTAGGAATGTATTCATATGACAATGTCATGCTCCAAAAAGTCAAAAGCTAATTCTACCAGCAATTATATCAAACAGTATTTGCAAAGTAAGTCATGCTGATATTGAAGTAGTCATTGGCAACACAATAAGGATGATCTTTCTCAAGAAATTCGATATAGGGGCCAGGAATATGAAAAACTTATTCAAAGCAGGGAAGCTACCCCTACGGCTGATTCAACCGATCAAGAATCGGGTCGTCTTATCATGAAATAAAAGATTTGCACAACGAAAAAATGACATTACCATCATTATGGGTGACTTTAATTCCAAAATGTGACAAAAAAATTAAGATCTAGTGGGTCTTTTAGAGAAAAGGGCATGAAACGAAAGAGAAGACCGCCTACAATTCTGCCAAGATGAAAATATGAAAGTTGCTAATACTTGCTTCTGTCTACCACCTCGTCGAGTGTATACGTGAAAGTCCCCGACTGATAACCTCAGCAATATAGTTCGTAATCAGATAGATTATATACTTATTAATAAGCTTTTCAAGTCTCTAATCACTAGATGAGGTACCTACCCTGGAGCAGATGATCATCTGTCAGGACCCCCAATCACAAAAGAGAAAATAAAAAGAGCCATACACATGTTAATACACAACAACGCCCTTTGCCAAGATCAAACCACATCAGAACTCATCGAAATTTTAGATAAAAAAACAAGCTTTTCAATAAATTCTATAAAACTGGTCTTTACGTTACCCAATGGCTCTCGTTAACCTTATTGCCCTTGCCGGAAAAGAACAACTCAAGAAAATGCGAGGAGCATAGATTCATCAGTCTCATAACTCACGCCTTAGAAGTGTTCTTCAAAATCATCCACCGAAGGATATTCCGAAAAGGTAAACAAATCATCAATGACTCTCAATTTGAGTTCAGGCAAGATCTGGGTATGAGAGAAACCTCAGTCACAACGCAGATGTTGGTCTAAAACTGTTACGACAAGAGGTAAATAAATATAACTATCTATGTTTCATAAAATATGCAAACGCTTTTGACAGTGTTGAACACCATCAACTAATGAACATTCTGAAACAAATAAATATTCATCAAAGAGAAATTCGTTGCATACAAAATGTATATTATAACCATTCTGCCCAAATAAGGATCGATGGTGAGGTCACTAATACAGTAGACATTTGCAGAGGACTTCGAGAAGATTGCACCTCCGGCAACTCTTATTTAATTTCTATTCTGAAGCAATTTTTCAAGAAACAATTGAAGATATTTAAAAGGGCATGAAAGCTCTCCAGATATAGATTTACAGCAGAGTTCTTAGAATACCATGGACCGCAAGAGCAACCAATGAGGAGATTCTCAGAAGAATGGGGAAAAACCGAAAACTAACAGTAACGATTAAACGAAGAAATACTGGATGTCTGGGGCATATTATGTATAACTACAAATACCAACTATTGCAGCTTATCATTGAGGGAATTATCGAGAGTAAAAGGGGAATAAGGAGAAAATAGTTGTCATGACTACGTATTGTAAAACAATGGACTAGATTGCGTAACGTGGAAAGCCTGATACATACAGTATGATCGAATAATTTTATCCTCTAGAGGACTGTGAAATTAATTGTATTTCTTAAAATTACATTACTAATATCAATTCCACAGCTGCCTAGAGGGTAAATGTATTCGATCATATGATAGCTCAAGAAACCGGGAAAAGATAAAATTGTGGTGGCAAACATCTACTAATGTATAAGGATGCGAAGAGGAAGAATATTGGCGACTTAATCACCAAAGTGACCTGTAAAGAGAGCGTCAGTGAGACTAGTGTTGACAAACTTGAAATAGGATAGTGCAGTGTGAAGGGTAAACTATTTTTTCAGTTATGCGCAAATTTTGACTTGGTAATAGGAGGAACCAAATTCCCACAAAAATTCCTTATACATAAAATCACCTGGACTTCCCCAGGCAAAAAAACAAACAAACAAATTAGTAACATCGATTTTAAAGGGAAATTGTGCAGCTCGTTTTTAGGCGTATGCAAATTGAGTTTTCAACAGATCTTCACGTTTTAGAGTCATGTTTTTGTTCATTGGTCTGTCTGTCTGTGTGTCTGTCTGTCTGTGAACAGAATATCTCAAAAACGAAAAGGGGTATGGCGTTGAAACTTTATATATAAGTTTTGTGTGTTATTTAAATGCGACAGCAAGTTTTTGAAGAAAATCGCATAACCGGAAGTATGGTGTTTACTCTTGTGACTTTCCGGTTTTTTTTTATTTTTAAAAAAACGGCTCTAACGATTTTTTTTTAACTTTGCATTTTTATTAAATTTTGAATGTGTTTTGATGTGAGAAAAGTGCTCATAAATGCAGTCTCATTTATGAGCTTAAAATTAGGGATAGAACCAGCGCAAAGGAACGGAATCCTGATCCAGCCTCCAGGCATTTCTGTTCATAGACAAGAAAGACATTGCAATGCAGATCAGAAAGAAAGCGGAAGAGGAGAGGAAAAAAGGAAAAAATGTTAAAACCAGATATCAGAAATTGAACATAGATGGGAAGGAATGGAAATAGAGTAAAGAGAAGGGGGCTCTAGAAGAGGCGGAGAATGAAGAAGGGATAAGGGGTAATAACCCAAAAAACCAAGTGCTAATATAAAGACTAGATACAAGATAACGAAACCAGCCATGGAAAAGGACATGAATATGGAAAAAACAATGCAAAAGAAAAGGAATAGAAAAGAAAATAAAGCGAAAGAAGAAAAAAATAAACTCTTAATGGGTACATGGAATGTGAGAGGGACGTACACAGCAGGAGGTCTGAAACAACTAGTCAGGGAAGTAGAACGATATAAACTCGATATAGTGGCTATACAAGAGTCAAAGCAATCGGGAACTGGTATAATGCAAGTAGAAAATAAGATGTTTTTCAAGAGTGGAGGGAGAAATAGAAGATTTGGGGTAGGCTTCCTACTGGGGGAATTACTCAAGAAAAAAGTTATGAATTTTAACCCTATATTGGAAAGATTATGCTCCATAAGACTAAAAGGGGAAAAGAGAAATATTAGCATTATCAATATACACGCGCCATCGGAGGAGGAGAACGATGAAAAGGAAATATATTATGAGAAGCTAGAAAATGTGTTACGTGTAATTTTACATTTAAGATGCAGTCAAGAATTGTTATGTATGATTTTTGCTTAAATACATTCAGATGTAGTTAGATTGACCTGTAGTTCCTAGGTGTAGATTTGGTTGCATACTCACTTTTGCATTTTTGGAGGATTTTGGAAAACCTTGAAAATTCTAGGGGATTATAATACAATTTTCGAAATACATTGTTAGTACGATTTCCGGCGGCCATTTTATGAGACTGATTTCGTGAGATTATTTCCTTTTGGGGCTGCATGTGATTTTTGGAGACTTCATTTAAGTGGATCAAGTAATTTCCAAAAATTGTCGGTAGATTTTGTGGTCAGCCCTAAGAAATATGGTGTTATATTGCTGAAATAAAGCCAGTTATATTGGGATGATTAGGTATTTCTGCAATCCACTTACAGGCCATCCAACAGCTCTGGTATGTTATTTTGTGCTTCCGTTGAACGTTGAATTCAGATATCGTGTAATTTTCAGGCTTTTTCTTTCGTGCCTCTGGGCTCTGGCTTTTGTCGTAGCCACCTAATTAGTACGCTGGTCTCCTGTTTCGTCTACGACCTTTTGAAGCTCAATTGTTGCTTGTCACGCACCTGAAGGACCCCCACGCGGCTTAGGCGCCCTCAATCCATGTGATAGCCTTTGCACGCAAGGCTTCTCCCCAGTTTGGATAACTACGAGGTTTTTCCCCCAAGTACAAAACCTGTTGATCTTGGAGTTATTTCCATCTAGAGGACATCTCCGTGGAGCAAACCCCTGCATGGCTGTTCCGTCGACGCCTCTGCACTACTGAACAACCCCAGGTATCTCGTTTAGACTGAAATACGGATCGTGCTAGTGTTATGAGATTTCATGCGTCGTGACCATATATATAATACACATATATTGCTAGTAGGGCCTCGGAATGCCGGAAAACATTACGGCGCCGACATAGTCTCACTTAGAGTATAACGCGTCTCGTGCGCATGCGTGGGAATTCTAACTCCTCCTTCAAAAGCGAATTTTAAACTTGACCACTTTCCCATTGGGCGGACGACGCCGTCGCCCTTGCGCACCGCTCACCGTTATACATTAAAGAGTTGGTTGTCAGTCTCACTTCCTTGGTAAGTTTCCCACTCATAGCCGCTAGCAATATAGTAAGTATTAGATATATGGTCGTGACATACCTTTTGCTGGCGATATCCCTTGCAGTTTTATGTGCGAAATTCTATGTAACTGCGAGACGCACCACGTGCACTAATTTAGGAATTATTTGAGTGGAATAAGTTATGTACATCTTATGCGTACTTTTATATTTTCTTCAATTGGCATTAGTGCCTTTTGCAGTTTTAGTTGCGTTCAAGTACGTAACTCAACGTTCTGAAATTCAAATCCGCGAGGGTTTCCGGGAGTGTTGAATCTTTGCATTTATCAGACTGAGCTGAAATATACACAACTTTTAGTGTATTATCACCACGAAATGGTACCACTTCGGATGAATCGCGAGTAGGTAAAGAATTCGAGCTTTGAAACGATTTAGTAAGATCTCCCGTATTCCGCTATCGCTGTAATAGTCACTACCGTCACTACAGTTGAGCTACATGCACTCGAACGGAATTGCAGCTAAGATCTTAAGAGTGTATTTTGGATTTCAAATTTTATTAACTGTAAATCTTGTACATTATTTTACATAAACTAAGGTTACATCTATTCCATTTACGAACCAACTAATTATTACAGATTTATGTCGCCTTTTTTATTAAGCATGGTGCAGAATTGTATGTGCAAATAAACAATTGGGTAATTTCTAGTTATGTTGTTTTCTGTCGTTTATTATTTTTATGTAACAGCTGAGTGGGTTTAGGAACTTACACGGCCACCTGTAGGTTTTCTGGTTTGGACCGTCTCGAACCAGTGGCGCTTCCGGACAACCCCCCCATTCCTGCTCAGGAACTAGCTTGGCAAACGTTTGCTACACGACTAGACAATTCCTGGACCACCCTGGTGTGAAGTATTTATGATTTTATTTTTCTTTTACGTGCGAATAAATTCCCGTGTGTAGCAAATGTAATAAATGAGTATGATAAATTACCCAACTATGATGTGAAAATTGTCATAGGGGACTGTAATGCTAAGATAGGAAAAGAAGACATATACAGAACAACAGCAGGGATGCATAGTAGACATGATATATCGAACGATAATGGACAAAGGCTGATCAACTTTGCAATGGAAAGAGATATGGTAATAAGAAGTACACAATTACAAAGAAAAGACATTTATAAAGGAACATGGAAATCCCCGGACGGAAGAGTAGTAAACCAGATTGACAATGTCTTAATCGAAAGAAAACACGAAAATAAAATTTCAAACGTAAGCAGCAAGAGAAGGGCCGAAGTTGACTCAGACCACTTCCTAGTTAAAATAACAACTAAAAACCTAAAGGAAAATATGGAAATAGTTAGAGAAAGAAAGAAAAGGGAAACAAAGGACCAAAGATATGATATAACAAGACTGAAGGAAATAAAAATATAGGAGGAATACCAAAAAGAAATTAATAAAGGGTTAGAAAAAATTAGGATGACAGAATAAATTGAAGAGATATGGAAACAACTAAAACAGACAATAACGGATGCAAATCAAAGAGTAATACCAAAAAAAAAAACAACAAATGAGAGGCAAAAACTGGTATGATGAGGAGTGCGTGAGAAAGGCAGAGGAAAAGAAGAGAATAACGGTACAGATGCTGACGAATAACAGCGAAGAGAATAGCTTGAAGTACAAAGAAAAAAGAAAGGAACTAAAAGAATTATGTAGAAGAAAGAAACGACAACAAAATGAAATGAGATTGAGAGAAATGGAAGAAAAGTTCCAGAACATCTTTCTACCAACAAGTAAAGAAAACGGAGAAAGGATACTGTACTCGGCAACCCTACTTAAAAAACAAAGAAGGAATATTAACAGCGGAACATAACCAAGTATTAGAAATATGGAGGAAACCCTTTAAAAATTTACTTAATGATAAGGAAACAGATGAGCAAGTAGAACAAAACCAACAAGAGGACGGGAGAATTAGAATAGTAGAGCCAACCACTGAAGAGATAAACAATGTAATAAATACCATGAAAAATAATAAGACCCCAGGTGAAAGTAGGATAACGGCAGAAATGATCAAAACGGGAGGAGAGCAACTACGAGAAAAAATCGGT
This sequence comes from Agriotes lineatus, assembly GCA_940337035.1. Classification (NCBI taxonomy): domain Eukaryota; kingdom Metazoa; phylum Arthropoda; class Insecta; order Coleoptera; family Elateridae; genus Agriotes; species Agriotes lineatus. The sequence goes on along the minus strand of CALNHX010008422.1, from coordinate 35,065 downwards.
GAATTGATCAAGTAAATTTGGCGAAAAGCGAAAATGCCAAACGAATGGGCAAATACCCTGATTTGCCCGATCCACAAAAAGGAGAACTAATGCTATGTGAGAATTATAGGGGAATAGCGCTGCTGGATGTGTGTTACAAAATTCTAGGGCAAATAATAAGAAAGAGATTAAACATATACACGGAAGGAGTATTGGGGGAATACCAAACAGGTTTCAGAAGTAATAGAAGGACGATAGACCTAATATTCACCCTGAAAGAACTTCAAATCACTAGCTATGAATATAAAGTAGAACTACACGTGCTGTTTATTGACTTTAAACAGGCCTATGACAGTATAATAAGAGAAAAGATATACGAAGGAATGCAGTAACTAGAAATACCGGAAAAGCTTATCAGTTTAACAAGGATGACACTAAGAAATACAAAGAATAAAATTCTATGGAATGGGGAAGAATCTCAGGATTTCGAGACAGGAAGCGGTATGAGACAAGGGGACCCATTATCAACTTCACTTTTCAACCTGGTGTTGGAAGTAATAATGAGAAATACTGGAATAAGAACTGACGGGACTATCTTCTATAATGAGTACCAATGCATGGCGTATGCGGACGACGTCACAGTTATAGCAAGAACAAGAAAAGAACTAGCGAGAGTCGTAAAGAAAATAGCACAAGAAGCAAAACAGTATGGGCTAGAGATAAACCAAGATAAAACAAAGTATATTGTAATGGGACAAACACGGAAGATGATAGGAGAAGAAAGAAATTTGACAATGAAAATAACCAATAAAGAATACGAATTCGAAAGGACGGAAAAGTTCGTATACCTAGGGACAATTATTGAGGAAAATAGGCACGAAGAGCAAGAGATAAGGGCAAGAATTGCAAAAGGAAACGGTAAATACGGAAGCCTGATTACGCTTATGAAGTCAAAAAATGATTCAAGGAAAACAAAAGAGAGAATCTACAATACAGTCATAAGACCTACTGCCACCTATGCATGCGAAAAGTGGGTACTGAACAAGGAGGAGGAAGAAAAGATGAAGAGATGGGAAAGGAAGATGCTGCGAGCTATATATGGAGGAATAAAAAATGAAGAGGGGTGGAGGAGAAGAACAAATCGTGAAATAGAGGAACTATACCAGAAACCTGACATCATAGCAACTATTAAGGCGCAGCGAATGAGATGGCTGGGACACCTGGAAAGGCTAAGTGGAGAAAGGTTACCAAAGCTAATCCTACATAGAAGACCAATAGGAAAGAAAAGGAAAGGCAGGCCCAGAAAAAGATGGATGAGCAGGGTGGAAGCAGATATGAAAGAGATGAAGGTTAGAAATTGGAAAGAAGCTGCAAGAAACAGAGGAGAATAGAAGAAGATAGTGCGGGAAGCCCTTGAAAGAAGATGGTAAAAATAAGTTAAAGTTGATTAATTAAATGTAAATGTAAAAGTGAAAATAGTAACATAAGCTAATTAAATGAGATATGATGGAATATTTAAAATGTACGCCCTAGGCCTTCATAGCCTGTTGCGCAAATATAATAATAATATTTTATTTTACTAGTGTTACCTAGGTAGATATTTTTTCATCAGTTTTCTTTGTATGTGTGCTTATACCAACTTGAAGATTTTATTTAGTTTTATATTTTTAATTGATATTTTGTTAGATATGTTAGTTATAAAATGTGTTAAATATTAGGCAACTACTACTCTATTTGTTATAATATGATGATAGAATGTTATTTTAATTTTTGTTAAACGTTTACTTTTTATACTATAATTATAAATATACAATTCATTAAGTATATAAATCTTTTTACAAAGGGGGCCATTTTTATATTTGCTTAGGGGCCCAAGATACCCTTGCGCCGCCACTGAAAGCAAGCTGCTAGTAACAGATTATGAGCAAATGAAGAGATGGGAAAAGTATTTATCGAAGATAATCGGAGGGTCACAGGAAGTGAATGCGATACAAAACAAGAAAGAAGTTCACCTCCGGCAGATCAGCTAACATTGATAATAATCTGCCAGCAGGAGCTATTCTAGATTATGTAAATGTAATTGCCAATATGCTACATCCTATTACTAAGCAAAGTTGGGAGAACGGAAGAATTCCTAACACGTGAAGGTGACTACAATACTCCTTAACCGCATCTCGGACAAGGTTGAGCCACGTCTTAAAACAGAACAAACGGGCTTTAGATCCTGACGTTCTTGCATAGATCACATAAATACCATGCAAAAAATAGTAGAACGGTTTCTAGAATGGAACTCGTCACTTAGTATATAATTTTTGTAGAGTTTAAGTGTGATTTTGTCAGCCTTAATCAAGACGCCATCGCCATCTTGAAAATACTTACAGCTAAAAGGATTTCTCCAGCAGTGTACTATATAAAAATTAAGTGAGCAAGAAGATACTAGTAAAAAATGGGCTAGAGCAAAAATGTCCTTTGTCTCCTTTACTATTTAAACTGAGTTTATACTGGATTAAGTCACTCAATAATGACGGCAGAGAACTTGTATGGGACTTTCAAAACCGGATCAGGACTTGCAGACTTAGACTATATCGATGACATCTGTCCGCTATCACCCACCTAATCAGACATGACGACGAAACTCCAACGGCTAGGGAGACAAGCAGATCTTGCTATTCCTTTGCAATCACGACCAGCAGCGTAAATACATCTTTGTACATAAATGATACAATTTGCGCCCGAGCCGGGACATAATCATTAACGAGAAATAATTGTCTAATACAATTGTGTCGTTCATGGCACCTGTGATGCGCCCCCCAAGTCAAGACGTAAAAAAATTATTTAGCATTGCAGATAAAATAGCGGATAATACTAAATTAATGCCTCGATTATAACAATTGGTGGTTGCAACCTCCCAGCTGCAGGTAACAGCAGCCCGGCAATAAATAATTTCTGTCGTAGTGTTGAGTTCGTCCATAAGTACGGACAGTTAAAAACTTTTGTCAACAGTTTCCGGAACTGGGGACATAAATACTTGCTAGTATGTAAAATGTATTAATGATTTAAAGGAGTATTTTGTCCGACGAAACATTGACGAAACATCATTATTATACGGATCTTCACAAATATTAGCAGAGGCCGCAAAATCGTGGAATACCATACTTTGCGATGATTTTCAACAATCACAATGTGTTTAAAATATGTTTTTTAGAATACTGTGGTAGAGCAAAATAACGAAAATATCAAGCGGAGTTATACAACCATAAAAAAAATGGGAAAGAGTAAGTGGCTGATGTTTACATCTAACGGCGTCTGATTACCAAATTAAAGTTAGAGCAGTATCAATAAAATCAATAGTCGATAGCCTTCGTGACATTTTAAGATATGACCAGAAAATAAAATTTTATTCAAGTAGGTACTTGTATGTTATAGCACGCATTGCTTTTGATTTTATCGTTAATCGTATCTGTTAAAAACAATTTATGCAATGATATGCCCTTTTTGGTAAATTACTTAGTATCTTCTCCTTTTATTAAACTAGCTCCGGTAGAACAATTAACTCTTAAACTCAGGTTAGATTCAATTTGCTTTCTTTATAATCAATCATTTGAATTTTACTTTGTATTACTGTGCTAAGTCAACTTCATTATTGGCACGGTTCACATCGTGTCCGATATAATATCTCTTTTCTGTGGTTTGTTATCATAGGAAAATTACGAAATTTGTGTGAAGTGCTACGTTTGTTACACCGCAATTTTTGTGCGAGGTGAAATATGTTAGCAGTTGTCCAAGTACGAAATAATAGTTTATTATGGTTAATTGCACTGCGTGTTTAAATGCTATCAGTCGCAACAGGCCTGGAGTTTCTTGTGATAGATGTAAAAGTGAGTACCATGCTATCTGCGTAGCAAAACATCACGATATTATTGAAATACTGAACGATATACCGGGGCTGTCCTGGAAGTGCTCCGATTGCACTAAAAATTGTATCCTGCTTGATCCTACCGATATTCACAATTTAGTAGAGACTAAATTAAATGATGCTCTGGGCTCCTTAAAAAATCAGATAAATTCGATAACATCAGAGATCAGTCAAATTTCAGAGCCTAAGCCCGCAACCTCGCAAGCGAGTTATGTAGATATTTTGAGAGATAAATCGCAACCAGTCATCTTAATTCATCCTAAAAATAATAATCAGCCTGCAAGTCACACGAAAGCTGATATTTTGCGTAACTTAAATCCATGCGATGAAAATCTTCAGTTAGCAAAAGTTAAGACAGTTAAGGATGGAGGAATCTTAATAGGATGTAAAAGCAAAGCTGATAATGCAAAACTGAGGTCTATTGTGCAGCAGACAATGTCGGATTCTTTTTTTTTTTTTTTTTTTTTTTTTTTAAGTATTTAACCAGATCAGCAGCGTAGTGCTATACATGGTTCTGTTAACTTGTTTACATTTAACACTATTTGGCGCTTGGGGATTGCCTGTCGGCTTACCCATTCACTATTTAGTTTCATTGTTACATTAATTTTGTTTTGTCACTACACTACACTTCATTATCACTACTGTCGTCGGTTGAAAGAAGATCTTGCGTCAGTTTACGTTGCAGGCGTTGATGTATGTGTCTCATTCCTAGTGTGTAATGAGCTGCTCCTGCACAATTGCTGATATTTTTAAAGAAGGTTGCTGCTGATTTTTTAATGAATTCTTCTATGGTTGGAATATTTAGTTCAGCATGTAATTGACAGTTTCTTATATACCATGGAGAATTTGTGGCTATTCGAAGAATCTTATTTTGTAGGGTTTGTATTTTATGGATGTGGGTCGGTGAAGCTGATCCCCATACACAGCATGCATACATCGCCACTGGTCTAATTATTGCTTTATAGATTAGCATTGTGCAGTCTATGTGTAAGGAACTTTTCCTGTTTATCAGTGGATATAGTAAAGCTAGTCTAGCGTAGCTTTCATTCAATTTGTGGTTAATGTGGAATCCCCAGGTTAGTCGTTGGTCTAAATATACCCCTAGATATTTAACTGGACTATTTTGCGTGTTCCATGGAATTTCTTCGTTATTTATTTTAAGTTTGGGTATATCTACGAGGCGTCGCAAAGTAAACACTTGAGCTTGGCATTTGGTTGAGTTAAGGTTTATATGCCATTTTTCCATCCAGCTTGATATTGTGTTTAGGCTGATTTGTAATTCATTTGAGGCTTCCAATAGTTCGTTGCTCTGAGTAAGTAGCGCAGTATCATCTGCATACATAGCAATGGCTGCGTTACCTATTTGGGGTATATCGTGGACGTAGATATTGAATAGTATTGGGCCTAATATGGATCCTTGTGGAACGCCCGCGTGGATGGGTCTAACTGATGAGTATGTGGAATTGATCCTAACCGAGAATGTGCGATGTGTGAGAAATGATCGAATAATATATATCAAGTAATCTGGTATGTGGATACGCTTGAGTTTATAAAGTAGGCCTTCTATCCAGACCCTGTCAAACGCCTTAGCTATATCCAGGAATGCTGCTGTAGTATATGTTTTATTTTCATAGCCCTTTTCTATGTATTCTACTATTCTCTGTAGCTGGTGGGTCGTTGAGTGTTGGGATCTAAATCCAAATTGGAACGGAGGGAGTGTGTTAAGCAGATGTAGGTTTTGAAGTAGACGCCTGTTTATTATTTTTTCTAGCAATTTGGATAATGTTGGAAGCAAGCTGATTGGTCGATAGCTCGTTGGAGAGTGTCGATTTTTTCCAGGTTTGTGAAATACTAGTAGGATTGCATGCCTCCAGGCAGCAGGGAAGTAATCAAGTCGCATGCAGGCGTTGAAAACTGTTGCTAAGTAAGCATATGCTTTAGTTGTGAAATTTTTAATTATTATGTTTGGTATGAGGTCGCTTCCTGGGGCTTTTTTCACTTTAAGTTTTATGGCTAGTCTTTTAATTTCTCTAGGCGATGTTGGTTTGAATTCACCACCTCTATTAGGTTCATGTTGTTGCAGATATTGTCTTATTTCGTCATCAAACGTATTAGCATTATTTGGTGCTGAAGTAAACACAGCTTCAAAATGGTCCGCAAATATATTGCAGATTTCTTCGTCTGCTGTAAATGTCATGTTCCCTTCTTTTAAAGGTCCAATTAGCTGGGGCTGTCGAAGAATTTTCTTAGTAGCTTGCCACATTGTAGGGTCATTGGGTTGTAACTCCTTGATGTATCTTTGGTAGGAGTTAAATCTGTATTCGTCTAGTTCTGTTTTTACTTGGCGTATTAATCCATTTAGTTGTGTTTTATATTGCTGCTGGCGAGTATTTTGCCATAGTCTTCTAATTCTGTGCTTTTCTTTTATTAATTGTAAAATTTCCAACGGTGGGTGTTGGTAGTTATTTGGTCTTCTTGTGTTAGTGCTTATTGTCGCTACCTTTATGGATTCTTTTGTTGCTTGTACGAGGGTGTTTATTTCTTCATCAATTTGTTGTGTTGTTTGGATTTGGCAAGGACATTTGATGTGGTCGTTCAATACGTTTTGGAAGGTTTGCCAATCCAATTTCCCATTGATAAGTTTCGGTAATGGGACTTCTTGTCGAAGGGTAGTATTGAAGGAAATTATGACGGGCAGATGATCGGAATCTAACTCTGTCATTACATTTTGATAAATTGGTCTTGTGGCATTCTTAAGTAGAATAATATCTAGAATATCTGGAGGTCGGTCTGTCCTGTATGGGTAGTACGTGTACTGACCCGGAGCTGCTATTTGAATCGTATGGGATGTGCTGTAGTTGTTTAGCCTTGTTCCATTCGGGTTGGTGGTTCTGCAGCCCCAAAAGGTGTTCTTGCAGTTAAAATCTCCAATGGCCATTGTTGGCTGGTTGTCATTAAAAATAGATAGAAGATCATTTTCATCCAGTCTCAGGTTCGGTTGTTTGTATATGCATGCTATTTTTATCTTGGAATTATTTTCTGTTTTGACTATCACAGTAACTGCTTCTAGGCTATTAAGGTTATCTGGATAAATTTCTCGGATTTCCAGTTTACTTTTTGCTATAATTGCTACCCCTCCCGAAGCTATCCTACCTGCTCGATCTTTTCTAAAAATGTTATAGCCTGGTATTTTAAAGTTTTCTGTGTTAATTAGGTGTGTTTCTGACACGCAGGCTATGTCTATATTGTGTCGTGCTAAAAAAGCGATAAATATACTGCGCTGTCTTTTGATGCCATCAGCATTCCAATTCATTAAAGTTAAATTATTAAATATCATTTGTGTTGATAGAGAATTGTTTTGTTTATTAGTCGCCATTTGTAGCGCCTGTAAGTAGTGGTACGATAAGTGGTAAAAATTTATGTATATGAGGTTTAAGAATATCTAGAATTGCTTTAAAGATCGTTGCTATGAGGTCAGTTGAATTTTCTGGGTTTATAGGGAGGTTAGTGTTCTGTTGCTGTGTTACTTCCGAGTAACTCCTTCTTTCATCTACATATGATGATCTTGTGTTGGTTCTTTGTTGTCGTGTTGGTGCATTATGTGTTTTTTGTCTGCTTTCTGTTTGTTTGAAATGATCACAGCCTCTGTAATTTGCAGGGTGCTCTCCTCCGCAGTTTACACATCTCGGTTTTTCATCTGGTCTTTTGGGGCATTCCATGTATAGGTGTGAGCCTAAGCATTTTACGCAACGTGGTTCTAGTTTGCAATAGTTGCGTGTGTGCCCATATCGCTGACAGCGCTTGCACTGTGGTATGTCTTGAGATCTTTTTCTGGGCTCGATTGATACTATGCAGTGCATAAATCTGGTAAGATTAAATATTTCGTTGATGTTGTTTGTTTTTTCAAGTTCAAGCGCGCAAATTGGGATCGGTGTTTTGTCTTTGTTGTACAGCCTGGTGACTTTAGTAATTGGGTATTTAAGTTTTTTCAATTCCATTTTTATTTCCTCCGCGCTCAGTGAAGGGGGTACGCTGCGCATCACGACTGATAGTTGTTTAGCTTGGGCTTCGGGATCGCGGAATGTGTGGTATTTTAGGTTATTATTATCATAAAAGCTTGTAAGTTTGCGGTAATCATCAGTGCAAGTTAAGTTTATTCTTAGAAATTTGCCCTTGCATGCAGTGGTAAAATCTGTTGTTGCTAATTTTTTAATGTCTTCTATTACTTTTTGAAAGTTGTCTCCTTCGTGTAAGTAGATTGGGGGAATTTTATCTTTTTTTGCTGCGTCTTGGGATTCTGTTTCCATATTTGTTGATGGCGTTGCATTACATCCTCTGTAAATTATTTTCGCGCTGTTTGTATTTGGAGGTACATAATATTTGTTGGTTTTGATTAGTGTGCTATTTTCAAACATATATCTTTTACTGTTGTCTGCTGGTGGTGATAGCTCGCTGCTATCGCGTTTGTTATCGTTAGGCATATTTTTAATTAGTCCTGGTACCCTTCCGAAGGGCCCAATATAACTTAACGTATTTAGTTTTTAATTTTAAGTAGGATATTTGTTAGAATAATTCTCTGGAAAAGTTTTTGTTAACGTTAAACTTACGATCGAGGTTCACTGGCCGCACCGATAACACGTCCGGTTCCGATCACAGTTAACTCGCGACTCTGTCGGATTCTTACAGCGTAAAGGAAATTGGTGCCGTTCTTCCAAAACTTCGCATTGTTGGTATGACTGAAAGTTATTCACCTGAAGACCTTCGTAGTTACCTTCTGGCTGGCAACAAAAATATACTTTCAAATGATTCAGAATGTCAAATCATAAAAATATTTCCTACCAAAAAAAATCCTCATCTATTTCAGGCTATTGTAAAGGTAGATAAGTCAGTGTATGATAAAGCTTTAAACGCAGGTAATTTATTTGCGGCTTATGATGCTGCACTGTTTATGATGCATTTGAATTATATCGGTGTTTCAGATGTAATGAATTTAATCATTCTTCACAAAATTGCAAAAAACCCATTTCCTGCCCTATTTGTGGCGACGGTCATGATCTTAAAGATTGTAAGTCTAATACAAAAAAGTGCACAAATTGCGTAAAGCTAAATAAAGGCGTATCTACTAATCATGCGGTATGGGATAAAGTTCAGTGTTCGGCTTACATTGAGACATTGAATAAACAGAGGCCTAATATAAATACTGTTAAATAGCAATCACTGTCTAATTGTTCTCCGCACCCGGTAAACACGACTAGAGTCTCGTCCAGTTTGGAGTGTGAAAACATTTTATCAATTCTATACCAAAACACCCGGGGTCTTAGAACAAAAACAGTTGAGGTTTTTAATAGTGTGTTTCAGAGTCCGTTTAAAATTTTGGCTTTGACTGAAACGTGGTTGAATTCGTCGATTAGCAGTTCAGAGTTATTTTGTCATGAATTTAACGTTTATAGGGCAGACAGAAATTATCTATTAAGAGATAATACTAGAGGTGGAGGTGTACTAATTGGAGTACATGAAGAACTTTTTTCGACACAAATTAATTTAGATGACCACGCTTTCCCTCAATTTGTATTTATTGATATTATTATAGTCAGGATTCAACTAAATATGTCCGGTATAACTTATATATTCCTCCCAATACACCTATTGACGAGTTTATAAGTCTTTTTGAGGCATTAGAGTCATTGCATTTTCTTTATGACTCTAAAGTCTTAATGATTGGTGACTTTAATATTCCTGAGTATGCCGATAATACTCGGACAAATGCGAGGGTAACTGCTTTAATTACTTTTTCTGAGTTTTTAGGATTATCTCAAAGCAACTTGGTATATTATCAATTTCATAAACTACTTGATTTAGTTTTCTACAATCATACATGCTTTGTTGAGAAATCATTGGATCCTTTGGTGAAAGAATATAGTCACCATCCTGCCTTGGAGATTAGCTGTAAATTAAATGAAAAACTAGATAATAAAAAGAAACTCGGATCTTCTTTTCTAAACTGTTATAATTTTCGGAAAGCTGATTTTCCACTCATGTATAACATGATGTCTACCATTGACTGGACATTCTTGGAGACTGTTACTAGTGCTGATGATGCATGCACGTATTTTTACGGGAAACTGTATAATGTACTGGATCGATGTGTACCGAGACATTCGATAAGTAACAAGAAAAAATATCCGCCATGGTTTAACGGTAGTATAATTTTTCGTATTCATAAAAAAGCAAAGTGCTGGCGCCTGTACAAAAGAAATAATGATCTTCAAGCATTTGAAGAGTTTAAACGTATCAGAGCTGATGTTAAAGCTGCAATAGATAACGCCTATAAACAATATGTTGAAAAGGCGGAATCTGAAATATCCATTAACTCGAATAAATTTTGGGCGTACGTTAACAACAAAAAATGTTCAGCCAAAGTTACTAACACAATGACATATAATAACAATCATTTAGGTAATCCCACAAATGTATTAAATAGCTTTGCAGATTATTTTAGTAACTCCTATGTGATTTCACAAATGGCTAATGTCAGCTTAGAAAACATTCAACCTCTACACCTTAATATTAATAGTTTTAATGAAAGTGAAGTATTAAGTGTTTTAAAATCTATTAAACCAAAAAAAACGACGGGGCCAGACAATATACCGGCATTTATATTAAAAGACTGTGCTGATGTATTGGCGCGTCCCCTAACGATACTAATAAATATTTGCCTGAAATCTGCTACAATTCCGCTGCTGTGGAAATGTTCTAAAGTTTGTCCTTTTTTTAAAAATGGCACCAGAACAGACATTAAGAATTACAGACCAATTTCCATTATCTGTAATTTTAGTAAAATTTTTGAAATTCTTTTGGAAAAAAAAATTTACTACCATGTGAATAATTTTATTTCTCCTCAACAACATGGTTTTATGAAAGGTCGCTCAACTGTAAGAAATCTCTCTGTTGTTACTCAGCATATAGCAGAAAATATTGACAACAAAATGCAGACTGACGTTATTTATACAGACCTTACAAAGGCATTTGATAGACTTGACCATGGCATATTAATACAAAAGCTCGGTGATTTTGGACTTTCCAATAGTCTGATTGATTTATTCAGGTCATACCTTAATAATCGAACTCAATATGTTCAGCTAAATGGGTTCAAATCTAGAAAATACCTTGCCACATCGGGAATCCCTCAAGGATCCAACCTGGGACCACTATTATTCAATATATTTATGAATGATATTGGTGATGTAATAAGCGTGAACTATTTGTTATATGCTGACGACTTAAAAATATATAGTTCAATTAAAAATGTTGCAGACTGTGAGAGACTTTCATTAAATCTAGATCGTGTAGTTGAATGGTGTAGGAGAAATAATTTAAAGCTAAATTGTGCTAAATGTAAGGTGATGTCTTACTCGCTAAAAACAGATCCAATTATTTTTCAATACTGTATTGGTAACTATTCACTTGAAAGGCCTAAAACATTTAGGGCCGGTTGCAGTGGCAATGTTAAGTCTGGTGTTAGCTAACGCGACGTCAAAGTGAACAAAAACGAATCAAATCTCAAATGCTTATGGTAACTAATACATTAGTAAACAAAATTTGATGCGATTTTGTTCACTTTGACGCGATGTTAGCTAACACCAGACTTAGATTAGATTAGATTAGATTAGGTTTCACGACTGCCTTTTGCTGGCATGCGCACGCCAGCCCTTTGGGCTTTTTGTACTGTCGGGAGTTTTCAAGTTAGCAAGCCGACATCCGTATCTTTTACTAGACTTGCAATGTCGCCTACTAGCTTGCGGTTGTCAATAGAGTTAAGGCTCCAATCAAGTTGGTGTCTTTTACGCTCTAATGCTGGGCATTCAAAGAGAATATGATAGGCTGTTTCATCATCCTCTTGGCATAGTCTGCAAACAGGTTCATCTCTATAGATATTGATCCTGTGCATAAATTCTCTGAATGCTCCAGTGCCTGTTAGTCGACTGACTACTTGCTTGATTCGAGTTCTGTTCAGTCTCAACAGGGTTTTGGTGGTATGTGGATTCGGAGTTTTTAGCAATCTTTTGCAGTGTGTTGCTTGATTGTAGTTTCTCCACCTTAGTTGGTGTGCAGTATTGACCCATTCATTAATGGCTGAGCGGGCTTGGTTTTTCTGAATGCTTAGACCAGGTTCTGGACCGGTCATTGCATTACGGGCTGCTTCTTTTGCGAGCTTGTCCGCCTTTTCGTTTCCTTCAATACCTTGGTGACCTGGGATCCAGCATAATTTTACTGTATTTCCCTGGCTTAAGGTTTGAAGTTTGGATTTGCATTCCTTGACCAGTCTCGATGAAGTACTGAAAGCGTTTAGCGCTTTCAGTGCTGCCTGACTGTCTGAGAGAATGTGTATGTCTCGATTGAGCAGCTTCTTTTCTATGCTGATGTTCACGCATACGTTAATAGCGTGTACTTCAGCCTGAAAGATGTTACAAAATTTTCCTAGACTAACTTTTTCGTTGGTTCTAGGATTGGTACTGTACACACTAGAACCTGTACCCCCTTCAAACTTAGATCCATCAGTGTAAAAAATGATGTTCTTATTTGTTGGAGTTGGTAGTTGGTCCGGATTCCAACTTGTGTGTACAGTAAAGTTCTTTTCAAAGTCGTAGGCTTTGATTATAAGATCAGAACCCATTTCTAATATTGGGTTGTTGATGTGTGACATGATCTTGCCATGTCCTAGATTATTAGCTGTGATCATCCAGTGACCAGTACTTTGTAATCTGTAGGCTGCCATTCTGGCTTCACCTTCCAAGAAGATGTGCAGAGGTGGCAGATTTAAAATAGCATTCAGTGCTTGTCCTGAGGTGCCTTTAAAGGCTCCAGTGATGCACCGATTAGCTAGATATTGTATTCTGCTGATTTTGTGGATCACAGTTGCTTGTTTTATTTTGGGCCACCAGGCGATTATTCCATATGAAATTATTGGTCGAACCATGGTTTTGTACAGCCAGAGGGTCAGTTCCGGTTTGAGCCCCCACGTACTACCTATGGCTCTTTTTCCAATAACTAATGTTTGTATGCACCTGGTGATTGTTTTGTCTAAGTGGGAGTTCCAAGTTAGTTTGGAATCGATGGTTAGACCTAAGTACTTAACCTCGTTCTCCCAGTTGACATTTGTCTCAAACAGTTTTATGTTCATTCTGTTTGTGATGTTCTTTCTACGAGTGAAAGCGACGAGAGTAGCTTTGCTGGGATTAATTCTAAGATTATTCTCTAGACACCACTCTTCGGTTATCTTTAGTGCTGATTTCATTACATTGTCTACGGTTCTTTGGTATTTACCTTGAATCAGTATGACAATGTCATCAGCGTATCCTTGAGTGTAGTAGCCTTTGTTATTGAGTTGGATCAGCAGTTCATCAACTGTGAGGCACCACAGGAGTGGAGAAAGAACTCCTCCCTGTGGACATCCCCTTGTCGCCTGCACTGTCTTTTCCTTGTCAAATAACTTGACTTTTACAACTCTAGTGTTGAGCATTGCCATAGTCCATCTTATCGTGGTGTTATCGATCTGATGGTTTGTCATTGCTCTTTCAATAGAGTGGTAGGAGGTGTTGTCGAAGGCACCTTCTATGTCCAGAAATGCTCCGACTGCGTACTCCTTGTACTCCAAGGTTCTCTCAATTTTCCCCACTAGTTGGTGTAGGGCGGTTTCACAACACCAGACTTAACATTGCTTTCTGCAACCGGCCCTTATTGATCTAGGAGTTACATTTGACTCTAACCTCTCCTTTAATATTCATCTCGATAACATTATAAATTCAGCCAATCGTATGTATGGATTTATAGTTCGAATCAGCCAGGATTTTAAAAATATTGTGACCTTAAAGTGTCTTTATTATGCTTTTGTAAGATCAAAGTTGGAATATGCCTCGGTCATCTGGAGTCCACACTATCAAGTTCATATTGATCGAATAGAAGCCATGCAGAGACGTTTCTTAAAATACTTAAGCTATAGAATTGATGGAGTGTATCCTCCCATCGGCATATCTCATGATGAGTTACTGTCTAGGCATAGTTTCTCAAGTCTCGATGTAAGACGAAAATATTACTCCGTTGTTACGCTCCATAAAATTATTAATAGTGAAATTGACTGCCCTGAATTACTTACAAAAATTAACGTTAATGTGCCTCGAATAGCTTCCAGATACGCTGACTCATTCTACCTAAGTACACCTCGTACCAATATTTTAAAAAATTCACCGATATATGCCATGTCTAATAATTATAATAAAATTAGCCGTTATATAGACATCTATAACTGTAGCTTACAGAAAATCAAAGCTTACTGTTTAGAGTAATTGCTGTTATACCTTCTCATTATTGTTTGTGTAGTTTAGTTATTTAGCACAGAATATTGTAAATCCTATTATCCTGTTCTGTAATTGGGTTTTACCTGTAGAACAGTGTAAATTAAAATAAAATAAATAAATAAGTGTTATTTGGTGTTAAAATTATTGTATCGCATACTCATTTAGTCAAATAAGAATTATATCAAATGATATTTTCTGGTTGACTGAGAAAGCTAACCTAAAACTGACAGGTAAGCTAGTTAAATATTTGTACAGATTAAATCACTTTCAGGATTCATTAAATGGTAAGTGCTCCTTAATTATATTTTTTATGCTCATTTTTTATAACCTCTTAATGTTTATTTACATATTGGCATGGTAAATCTTACTTTGGTCTATTTAATTCGGTTGATGGCTTTAATTAGCTATAATATTAATTTATATTTTAAGTTAGAGCAAAATCTAATATGCACAATCCTCTGTTCAATATTTTACTGTGATCGAACTTTGCCTGTAATTCAATTCTTAGGCTGATTAAAATATGAAATTTACTTATTTACTGCCCAAAATAAATGGTTGTATGCCCTCTTTATATTTTATTTACTTGCAATTAATTATAATAAAATGCTATCTCTAATGGTAGAACACAAGCTTTCTCTCAGGTGGGTTCCTAAGCCAATTGTAAATGAAAATTGATCTTAAACGGTACTCTACACCATTATTAGTTCAAACACGCGGTAGCTAATTGTTTGCAATACGGTCAAAAAACCTACAAAATGGTTTGCGTGGTGCAGTCAGCGTTGTTGACGTTAAAATGAGCGAAATTATAAACATTCGAAAATGTATTTATTCAAATCTTCGCGTTTTGGCGGTAATTAACAGCTATTTTTTTAGGCACTTATTTATTTCGTGACGTCAGATGGACGCAGCCGAAAATTTAGCAATTGTTACTAGACGCTTCCTCTTCTCGAAACCTTCGCATAACCTTAAAATTTTGGGACACCGCTTATTTTTCGAACTGCGCTTTTGGTGGAGCCCTGAACATGCTTGCTTTCTCTTCAGTAAAGCCTTGAATTCCGCACGCTAACACTGTTATTTTAGGCAAAATTTGGGTACCTTATTTTGCGGTTCCGAAGCTGCTTGGAGATGACCCCTGTGTTCCTGCCTCTGGAACGGCTGTCCTCGCTGTAGATGCTATCGGTGGTACTCCTGCAGTCCTACCCGACGTATTGCAGTGCAGACCCCTGGCTCTGGAACCTTATTTTGGCCGGAAACGGTTATCGGAAACCCGAACTGGAACGGATGCCGAAGTGCTCGGAGAGGCACTTGTAGAATATTTTTATTTTTTGTGGTGGAAACCTCCACAAACGATACCCATAAACTTTGACACGTGCAGAATAAAATGGTATAGTTTTTAATTTCTAAAATGCTCGTTTATTGTATAAAACTTGTGATTAAAGTGGAGCACAAATCTAACACTGTAAATTCAATTAATTTTTCATTTGTTCCCCAGTTATTAAAACAATTAGAATCTATGTTGCTTAGTTACAATGCCAACGGAAATAAGTTTTGATAAATTTTAGTATATAATAGAAATAAGTTTGATTACATAGTTTTAAATCTTCAAATTTCTTACAAACTAAAACATAGTTTGTTTTTCTTATATGTAAATGTTTTGATCCAGTTAACGTACAAGCAGGCTCCCCAGAGCACCTCCGGAACGACTAGGTAAGTAAGGAGCTCATCTCGACCATCTACAACTGCAGCTGTATCTAATTGCCTCAATTTGTAGTTCCATCAATGTGCCGCATTCTGCAACTGGCCGTAGTTCAGAAACCGCCCCACATACAGCTGCTACTTGGGCTTCAATCCGCAACCAAACCGCCAAGATCACCTTGTAACAGCGATCTGTAACTCCAGTACAATCCAGCTCCAAATACATTTTAGTTGTAGACGTGACCGAAGACTATAATACTGGTACCATACGTCCACTGGCTTCTTCCAATACCATAATATCAAATTACTCAGCAAGTACTCACTTCAAGAATCTCAGTATTATTATTTATTCAATGTTGCTGCTTTGGATTCTTTAACTATGTACTACAACTAATCACTTTTACCCTTTTTAATATTTTAATTAAGTAGAATCAGATTAATGTGGGTTTTATTTAATTTTATGGGAATTATAAAATTTTAATTTTCCATTCATAATTAAAATCCTTCTTTGTTATTTTCTTAATAATGTCTCCATAGTAATTTGCTATTCACAATTTTTATATCTAACACAATTTTAAACTAATTACATTATTTGACATATCATATTTATTAACCTTTTAAATATTATATTAGTTAGCACTTTCAGTTTTACACAAACTATCTGGTAGTTTTCTATAATTATTATTAAATATCATATAAAATGTAATGTGATAAAACCAAATAACACCTTTATTAATTCATATATCAAATATCCAATCATATTTAGAACCTCTTTTCTAAGAATATCAATTGCTAAACCGGATTCACATCAAATCTGTATTTTGTTAAATAATTTTTAATTAGATATCCCGTTCTATTAACATTAAAATTCACTCTATATAAATTATAATATTTTTATTCTTGAGGTACGATATCATAACAGTACTTAATGGGTTTTCTAATAGCAGCGATATAACTTTGAAAACCAATCTCAGTTACCTAAGAATGGTTCAGCCTTCAATTTTCTGATAGTTGTGTTTAGTCAACTTTAACGAATCATCTTGGAACTTTATACGATTCAATAACGTATACTTCTTTATTGATTTCATTTAACCGGAAATAGACTTCGTCGCTGAAGCTTTTTTTCCGCAATCGATTTCTAGCTGCTTCTAGGGCGCAATCAGCAAATTGCCGAATCAGAAAATGATTATTTGGCTTCACTTCTTAAGTCAATTGAATCTTGTAGGGATAAAAGCTTAGTCTTTACGCAAAATTCACCAAGTTGAGGTTTAAGAACCATAAACATCACTTAGTGCGCGAATTATTAGCCTATGGCGAAACGTAGCTCGGACAGAAAGGGAATATTGATAATAAATAAAAACAATTTTTGTTGAATTATATAACGGTTCAAGATGATTTGCTGACGTTGGTTACACACAACTATCAAATAATTGAAGGACCAACCATTCCAAGGTGATTACGATTTTTAAAGCTTTATCGGCGCTATAGGAAAACATTTATTATTGAATATCAAGATTGAGAAGTTGTTAAGTGAATTTATCGTACTAACGCGATTAGGCATGAGTTCCGATTAGATCAGGCATAACTGCAGTAAAAACAAACCTGGATTTTTCCTTGAGAAGCAATTTCGTCGAT
This sequence comes from Agriotes lineatus, assembly GCA_940337035.1. Taxonomy (NCBI): domain Eukaryota; kingdom Metazoa; phylum Arthropoda; class Insecta; order Coleoptera; family Elateridae; genus Agriotes; species Agriotes lineatus. The sequence continues at coordinate 17,485 of CALNHX010008422.1, read as the reverse complement.
TTAAAATTTCCATTGTGTTGCAATAGCATATTGATGTCGACTGTTGTCTTAAGATAACAAACGATAGGGAGTCATTAAGCATTTCATTCCCCAAAGAAGCAGAAATATCTTGGGGAAAAATAAGCGATTAATCGTCAAATTTATTAACATGTTAATTCCCGCGTAGGGGGAACCGAATAACGATGTCTTCAAGTCGTTTTAAGCGGTTTAACCTGAAAATTCCATGGTGCCCAAAGTTCATTAGAGGAAGTACGTTTGCCAAAACGCCCGTTATATATTGTACGCATTCCCGTCTCTTCTTGAGGATTTGACATCGCTACCCTGGTTGGAAGTCATTTCCTGGTTTGTCAGATCCATCGTCTCGCTTTTATCGATTTCTTCCGAGTTGTCCTGCAAGTTTTTCCAGCGGCAAGTAAACGTGCGACAAGCCACAGGTGCCCGACGGATATCATGTAAGCGGTCGCCAGGATTCTAGAAGCTACCGTGTGGGAAGGTTAAGCGTTAATTGCGATAGTAGCGCTTAAAGTGTTGCGATCAATTAACTAATGAGTAGCATTTTTCAAAATCCTTGAATAACGTCGTGAAGTGTTCACAAACTTTTAGTATTTGAAGTAGATAAGTTTCCACCGCGTAAATGTTTTGACAAAAGTCGATAACTGTTTATTTTTATGTGAACCCCCTATAATGTCATATAGGTTTAGGGACAAACATTCATCACTTATTGCATGTTTGATTATGTACATTTAAAGTCAATAAAGGCAAATTAAATTAACTTTTGCGTCATTAATTGTGATTTTATGCGACTTTGTGTTTTTGTATGTATTTTTTTGTTTATGTGAATAGTTCTAGCGGCCTGCAAGAGATTCATCACAAGGTGGGTTTCGTGGAGGTGCCCCGCTAGGTGTCGTATATCGCTGTCACCGAGCCAACATAAGGTTCCTCATTTCAGAGTTCAAGAGAAAAGCTTCTAGAGAGATTTTTAAAGTATGTGGCGCCGCTTTCTTTTTAACATCACTAACGAATTTATCAAGTCATTACCATCATTTGCATTTATCGAATCGAACCACTTCCTCCCCGACAAGTATGCTGGCAAAACCTTGTTACAGCAACATTGTAACGCAGTTGATGCGAATTATGCTTGCGTGTTACCGATTTGTCTTATTACATTTATCGAATTGAAACTGTGGCCTGGTTTTTGTTTCCTAATTACCGTTTTACCTGTAATACAGTCGCGGTTTGTTAAATTGTAAATTAACAGTCAAATGCAAGGATGAAGACCAGTAGCAAAGTCACGTAAGCGATAAAAAGATGCCGTAGCTAACATGCACGCAACATGCTGAGAGTTTGGTGCTGGAGGAGTGCGATAGCAGATAGGCAGGAGTGGAGACAAAGATTGAAGAAGCTCAGAGCTCACTTTGAAATGTGGCGCAATATAAGAAGAAAAATTGTAAATAAAAAGATGCCGCGGCCAATAATCTTGTAGGTGGAGACTGGATACAGTGAAACAGATTTAAAAGCAAGCAATATAAGTTGGACCCTGCATTATCGATAATTTTAAGTTTAAAAGCAGCTCCGAAGTAAGTGGGTCGTTAATTTACCAATATCAAGCAAATTTGCCTGCAGTATTGCGTAAGGTTTAGGCTTATCTCCTTATACTTACACTGAGATATTGTTAAATTGTGTAAATCAACTGCACCTGTTGCTCCAAATACGCATTGCCCAAAAAAGTTGTCGACTACTGCCGCTAAATTAGAAATTTTGGGCCATATAGTAAAAACAAATTGTCGTACAAATTGCAGTGCTTTAGCTATTTTGTGAAACAAAGCTACAGGAAACAATATTCGAAAAGTACTTGCTTAAGAGCTTTGAGAACTATTGGTTTTAATTTTTATAAGGTAATTTACGTTGTTTCAAATTAAGTCTAATTGCTACAATTCTTTACTCTTAGGTCAGTGGTATCCTTGAAACTAGAGGCAGCGGCCCCGTTTGAGGTCGCGAAACGTAGGAAATAATGTGAGAAAAATGAGTTCTCAATTTTAGCGGAATCGCAAAGGTTTAGGTTAATTTTGAAAATAAGGTTACGTTTTCCAATAATTATATTAACATTATTTATGTTTATTCGCCCTTGTTCATGTGAAGTAGGTTTTATGCAGTTATGGTTACTCACTTATTAGAACTGAAATTAATTTCTTTATCCAAACGTACTAACACTTATAAATAAAAATCTGCGACCTGCAATGATCGCTGCACATTTCTATTCCTTTTACCATGTTCACCCTGTAATTAAAGGCCTAAATATTTGAAAGTATATTCGGTTTCGAAACAAATCAAAATGTAATCAAAATGCAAATGTCGTTTTTGTACAACAAATCGTGTTTGAGTTATACCACCACCAGCTAGATAGACAGACAAACGGATCTGAGAAAACGTGTTTTTCGTTATGCCTGAAGATAATTTTTCACGATTATAATGATTCCTTTGTATTACATTAAAAAGTTTCGGAATAATATTTTCTTTACTTGAGTCTGTCTTATCATCAGCTCCCTTTAAACGTTCAACAAATGCACAGAAATCATGTGCACCCGAAACCACATACTGGGGTTGCCAAATGGGACTATATTATTAAACAATTTCAATGCCACTGTCTTAGGCAATGGTAAAGCCTTTAGTAAGGACCAAAAAAAAAAAGAAAAATTGTGTAGTTTGGGTTAAAAGTCATAAAAGCCCGACGAAAAGTTTAAACTTTGCTTGGGATATTTTCAAAACTAAGTAATCCCCAGAAAATATGAAGCATATCAAAGAGACTGTCTGAAGAAAAAGTGAAGCATCCTGCTTCTTTTATGGTGTGAGGATGCATATTTGAGGAAGGTGTTATATATACTCGTAGATATTTTAAACCAGCATCTTTTGCCTACCTTTGGTGAGTTACAGTCATATCGTGGTGGGTATATATTTCAGCCTCCCATGCTATACTGCTAAACTGGTGAAGTCTTGAATAGATGAAAATAATATTAGACTACTATATTGAACATATAGTAGTTGTTTGTAGCCTTCTCAGTTTTCCGTTATTTGGAAAATTGCTGATTGCCAGCTCGCCTTGGAATTTGTGGACTGTATGAATTGTAGGTTTCACTGAATAATTACACTCGTTGAAAGCAGGAAATATGTTACTTTATTAACAATAAACAACACACTGAACATTTGAACATTTACAAGAATTAGCCTTCGTAGAGCGGACCGGTTTGCATGCTGCCACGTTGACAGATGAAACGTAAGTGTTTTTTGGAAGCGGAAGCACGCCCGGCAGTCTACTGCGCACAGTATGAATTCAGAATGCAAGAGAAGCGGCAAAGTTTATAAAGTCCTTAACATACCGCCCGCCTTGGAAAGGGTAACCTTTCAAATAAAACAGTACAGAGTTGACATGTAAAAGCTAGAGTAAAACATGTAACATGAACACACATATATACAAAGCATAATAGTACATGGATCTTAATCTAGTACAAGAAAACCCGAACAATGGGGAGCCAAAAGGCTTTACGAAAACTGCGCTGAACGCTAACGCACTAGTTCACAACACTAGGTAGCGGGCACAATTTGGCGAAGGATCGCTTCACGATCCCTGACACAGTGTTCACTGACGCCACACGCGTAACGCCGTCAAGGCCAGGGTGCAGCTCGGTGACCCGGCCTAACCTCCACTTCAGAGGGGGTAGATTGTCATCCTTGATGAGGACCATGGAACCAGGCTGGAGGTCCGAAAGATGCGTGCGCCATTTGGTGCGCTGTTGGAGTTCCGAGATGTACTCCTTGCTCCATCTTTTCCACACATTCTGGTGTAGTTGTTGTATTCTCTGGTATTTAGACAGCCGAGACTCGACTATCTCAGTTACGTTGGGATCAGGCAGTGACACCAACGGACGACCAATCAGGAAATGAGCAGGAGTCAAAGGCTGAAGGTCGTTTGGATCAGAGGACAAAGAGGACAGGGGTCGGGAGTTTAAGGTCGCTTCCACCTGTGCCAACAAAGTGCTAAATTCATCATAATTTAGACTAGCGTTACCTATAACGCGACGTATGTGATGTTTGGAGGACTTGATTCCGGCCTCCCACAATCCGCCAAAGTGGGGACTGTGCGCGGGTATAAAATGCCAAGCTACTCCGTCGTTCGCGACTGATTCGGAAATAGAAGGGTTTTGTTCCGCGAGAAAATTGCCTAATTCGATTAACTCGGAATTAGCGCCTACAAAGTTAGTGCCGTTGTCTGAGTAGACATGGAGCGGTTTGCCTCGTCGAGCCACAAACCGGCGAAAAGCCATTAAGAAGGTTTCAGTAGAAAGATCAGCGACCAATTCAAGGTGCACTGCCTTTGTGACGAAACAAACGAATAGACAAAGGTAGGACTTTACTACTTTAGAACCACGTCCCTTGCGATCCTTTATCATGAAAGGTCCACCATAATCAATACCAGTCGTATGAAATGGGGGCGATGATTGAGTACGAGAGGCTGGCAGGTCTCCCATTATGGGTTCAGTTAACCTAGGAGAGAATCTAAAGCACCGTAAGCATTGATGAACCACTTGCTTGACGATATTTCTGCCAGAGGTGATCCAATATCGTTCTCTGAGATTAGCTAACAGCATTTGAGGTCCGGCATGGAGAAGCCGAAGATGCTCATGCGATACTAGGAGTTTGGCGAATGGATGTTTGCCAGAAATCACTAGAGGAAACTTCTTGTCAAAGGGTAATTGAGAGTTGTGGAGCCTACCACCAACTCTTAGCAGTCCCTCGGAATCCAGAAAGGGATTCAGGGATATCAAAGCAGAAGATTGTTTCACAGGCTTGCTCTGTGACAACAGTTTAAGTTCGTTAGGAAATGACTCGCGTTGTGAAAACCTTGCAAGCCTTACAAGGGTTGCTTGCAGTTCATCTGTAGAAAGGGGCCCAGAAAGGCGATCAGCTTTGGGGGTCCGCGCATTGTTATAAAAACGAAAGCAATAAGCTATAACTCGTTGTAAGCGAGCAAAGCTTGAATACTGATTGAACGGAAATGGTTCAACAGAGGTTACAGGAAAACTCTGAACTTCTTTTTTGAATTCTGGAAGCTCAGCACGAACATGTTTGGAAGTAGGCCAAGAGGCCTCACCTTCGCCTAGCCAGGTGGGACCATGCCACCAAAGGCTGAATTCTTTCAAACCTAAAGGGGTGATTCTCCTAGTGAGAAGATCAGCAGGATTAGACGTTGTGGGAACATGCCGCCAAGTGGCATCAAAGGTGAGTTGCTGAACATCAGCAACTCTGTTGCACACAAAGGTCTTAAGAAGATTTGGACTGGTTTTCAACCATCCTAGCACTATTGTGGAATCTGTCCACAGACCGATTCTAGATATGGGCAGATCAAGTGCCTTTATGACTTGCACGGAAAGTTTGCTTAGAAGAACAGCTCCGCAGAGCTCGAGCTTCGGGATTGTCAAGGGCTTTAAAGGGGCTACCTTGGCCTTGGAACAGAGAAGGTGAACCTGTACTTCCCCTTCCTGATTCTTGGAACGTAGGTATATCGACGCACCGTAACTATTGTTAGAAGCGTCGCAGAAACCATGGAGCTCTATCTCGACCACGCTCCGACAGAGGACGTGACGAGGAATTGCTAAGTCATTGAGCATGAGAAGCTCACTGCGATAGGTTAACCATTTTTCTTGTATGGCTTTAGGAGCGGGTTCATCCCAATCCAGCTTTTCCATCCAAAGCTGTTGCAAAAGAACCTTGGCACCCATGGTGCATGGACTTAGAAGACCCAACGGGTCGAATATCTGCGATATTTCAGACAAGATGCTACGCTTCGTAGCCTTACTACTTGTAGAATTTGAAATATTGAACATCAGATGATCGCTTTTAAAGGACCAAATCAAACCAAGGGTGTTTGTGTGCTCATGTGCACTGAAATCAAGAACACCCGGATGCAAATCGGAATCTGGTATTCCATCGAGAACTTCTGGAGAGTTAGAAATCCACTTTCTAAGTTTGAAGCAGCCTGACTCAAGAATCTGATCCAAGTTTGAGCAGAGAGTACGCGCTTTCTCAGGAGTGTCGGCACCTGTCAGAAGGTCGTCGACGTAGAAGTCCTCCTTTATGATTCGAGAGACTTCGGGATTTGAAGCCTCACATTCTATGCCCAATTGGGTTAAGCATCGAATAGCAAGAAAAGATGCTGAAGCGGTGCCATACGTAACCGTATTCAGGTCGTACGACCGAAGAGGCTCAGCTGAGGAGGGTCGCCACAAGATTCTCTGAAGGGGCCTATGGTTAGGATTCACCAGAACCTGGCGATACATCTTCTCGATATCAGCTGATATAGCGAATAAATGCTTGCGAAAGCGAACAAGAATTGAAAATAAGTCTTGCTGCACGGTTGGGCCAACCATCTGAATGCTGTTCAGAGATTGCCCGGAAGTGGTTGCTTGAGAACCATTGAATACAACTCGGAGTTTAGTTGTCAGGCTTTCCTCTTTTAAGACTCCGTGGTGGGGTAGATAATAGGATATCTCGTTTGAATTAGGGTTTGAAACGGACATATGACCTAATTCAGAATATTCATTCATGAAACTCGAATAGCGATTGGACAAGTCAGGGTTCGCTTGTAACCGCTTCTCTAATGATAAGAATCTTTTCTGAGCGATTTGCAATGAATCACCCAATACCTCTACAGGTTCCTTGAGAGGGATAGAGACAACGAATCGACCATTCGCTTCTCGTTGCGTATTTTGCACGAAATGTGCCTCACAGGCGTTCTCTTCATTTGTGCGGACCTTTTCCTCAGGGTAATGTTCGAGTTGCCAAAACCTAGCAATGGGATCAGAAGCATCCTCGATCGTGCTAAGATTGCACTGTACAGGGTACGCAGAAGGGGGGCCTGTAGGGCCAGAAACAACCCAACCAAAACGAGTCTTTTGGAGGATGGGAAGATTTGGGCCTAGACCAATTTGTCCAATACAAAGGAGCTGCCAGAAAATGGGCGAACCAATCAGAATGTCGATGGTGCCCGGTTGGTCGTAAGACAGATCTGATAACTTGATGTTATCAGGAACCTTGAAGCTGTTTCGCTGGACGCGAAAACTTGGGGTAACACCCGTAATCTCATCGAGAACAAGACAGGATAGGCCAATGCCGTATGAAGTGTGAGGGGCTTGCAGCTTGATATCACACCTAGCCTTGATTTGAGAAGTGGCTTTACTTAAGCCAGAAACAGTAACGTTGACTTCGCGAGTTGGAAGCTTCAACCTTTTACACAAATCTGAACGTATAAAGTTAGATTGGGAACCGGAATCCAACAGGATTCGCACAACGTGAGGCGTACCATCATCAGCGATGAGTTTAGCGGTAGCCGTAGGTAAGAGTACCTGCAAAGCATTCGAACAGAATGCCGAAATCGATTGATTTCGTTCAACAGGGGTTTCTGCCGACATCGCAGATCCTGGTTGACTAGAAGAAGCATTTTGAGGTTTATCCTCATGAAGAAGTGTGTTGTGCCTTGATTTGCACTTTCTACACGTATATTTGGAGCTACAAAGGCTCGCAAGGTGACCCTGAGTTAGGCAATTAAAGCATACGCGGAGCTCTTTTGCCTTTGATTTTCTGTCAAGAACAGACAGCTTGACAAACTTATCGCATTTGTACAAGGAATGAGATCCTTTACAAAGTGGACACGAAGGGGTACCTGACACAAATGATTTTGAATGTACCTTGGAAGACTTTTCGGGTACAAGCTTAACATTTTTTACTTCCAGAGTTTCTAGAAGATTTGCTGTATTTTGTAAGAATTCCTTGAACTCATCAAGATTAGGCAGGTCAGAACTTGACCGGTTTCTAAGGACCTCCCATTCACGAAATGTAGTGGGGTCCAGTTTTTTAGAAACTACATAAATTATAACAAAATCAAGAAGCTCGCTTTCGGTAGCTAATGATTTGATTGCTGCAAAATGCTTGAATAACATATCGCTAATCGTACGTAATTTAGTTGCAGATTCCTTACTGCAAGATTCAAGCTTGAAAATGGCCTTGAGGTGGTTATGAACCAGAATTTTTGGATCATTGTATCGATTGCACAATGCCTCCCAAGCTAGAGTATAATTACCCGCAGTAAACTCTAAACTTTTTATAATTTGGCTTGCATCACCCTGTAAACTAGCCTTTAAGTAATGCAGCTTTTGAATATTAGTTAACGCTTGATTCTCATGAATTAAACTAATAAAAATCTCACGAAATTCCAGCCATTCTGACACGTTCCCTGAATATTTGGGAATCGAAATGGCAGGAAGGCGTACAGCTTGATTATTGCAATGTGAACTGCAATTTGAATGCGTTGATCTTACGCTACCATTAGGAGATCCAGAACGATCTGGTGCAACATCAGACTGTTTGTTGTATTCATTAATCAAACATTCAGCTTGTGAAATTGCAAAAAAATAAGAGTCCTCAAATTCGACTCGCTGTTGCATTTCCCGTTCTGCATCCTCACTGGCTTCTAAAATTTGTTCATGAACTGCATAATATTCTGATAACACGGCGGCTATAACATCCAATCTTTTCTGCAATTGAACAATCTGAGCGCTAGATAAAAATTGATCTTCATCGTGAACTATTTGCAAAGATTGCACGTAATTTGCGAAACTAGTAAGCTTGCCTTTGATAGAGCCACGTGCCCTAACAAGCGAATTCATAATTGTTGAGATTAAAAACAATTTAACCGATCGAACTAACTTTTCGTACGCCTCTGGCGTGAATTTTGTACGCTTCTGGTACGCGGACCCAACGGGTCAACTATCTGTGATATTTCAGGCAAGATGCTACGCGTGGTAGCCTTACTACTTGCAGAATCTGAAATATTCTTTAATGATAAAACCCTTTCGCACGCCTCTGGCGCGAATTTGGTACGCCTCCGGTATTCGGAATGAATCACGACGCGGATGGCCGTGTACTACGCAAGACCAAATTGCGCCACGAACGCGAGACTGTTTTAACGACGCAAACGGCTCTGCAATTTGAAAATGCAGGGGTTATTTTGTTTACAACGCAGACAGCGCTTGATAACAACGCGGGAAACCTGTCGCTAACGACGCGGAAAACGACCCTGGTACAACGCGAGATGATTCACTTGTACCTGCTTCGACTGCAGTATAAAACATGCAGGGGATATCGCTAACAAACGTAATAGCTTGGCATTTCACGCAATTAAAATGTTTATACGAATCATAAACCATTTGTTTACGCAATAATACGCAGCTGAACTTATGCACATGTATAACACAGATGATAGAAAACCAAATTATTGCATAGGAAATGCAAAAATAGGAAATTAGGCTTACATTGATATTGGTGTGTGCCGCCTTGCCGTTTTCCTCGTTGCTTTGGTTCGTACTACCGTCTCGCTTGCAGCTGCAATGCCCACGTGCACGAATCTTGGCGTTGATAGCACCGTCTGCTGTCTTCCTTCCTCTCGTTACGGGCACCGCATGTGCCCTCTTCGTTCCACGCGTTGCTGCGAATTTGGAACGCTGCTCCTTGCGGTCGATTACATGCAATGCAAAACACAACTGAATATGCTTTTGTACTTGCCAATGACCAATGTTGTCGAATGCTGTCGCTGTTGCTTGGACTCGCAATGACCTAATGTGGTTTAATAATCCTGGCTCTGTAGGACCAATGTTTGTAGCCTTCTCAGTTTTCCGTTATTTGGAAAATTGCTGATTGCCAGCTCGCCTTGGAATTTGTGGACTGTATGAATTGTAGGTTTCACTGAATAATTACACTCGTTGAAAGCAGGAAATATGTTACTTTATTAACAATAAACAACACACTGAACATTTGAACATTTACAAGAATTAGCCTTCGTAGAGCGGACCGGTTTGCATGCTGCCACGTTGACAGATGAAACGTAAGTGTTTTTTGGAAGCGGAAGCACGCCCGGCAGTCTACTGCGCACAGTATGAATTCAGAATGCAAGGGAAGCGGCAAAGTTTATAAAGTCCTTAACAGTAGTCCTAATTTGCCCTCAATCCAAACATTGTGGAACAGAATAAAAGAACGGAAGCCGTCTTGTTCGAACATAAGGCTGCCAAAACGTATACGTGGCGTTTTAAAGAATAAATGCGATATTACACAATGTTGAAAGTCTTCAATTATTTACGCCAAACCGCTATCATTCACCCACAAAAGTTCAGTCCTATTTTTTTAACTATTTGTAAACGTTTTCTACTGCAGTTTAGTAAAAACATGTCAAATTAATTCTATTTTATCATAATGAAATATTAATTACTTGTGTACCAAGTGCAGATACAGCATTGTTTATTGCACTCGAGAAGATAACTGTCAATCGAGGCGAAGTCGAGATCGACAACTTCCCAAGTGCAACCAACAGCGCTATCCTACGAGGTGCACACACGATCTTTTCGGAAATCAGCTATTCTTGAACCTTTAAAATAATTTTTTTTTAATATAAAATGATATTTATTATTTTGACAGACCAGTGCGACAAAGCGTACTTTGCCGCACTAGTAAAACATTTGAAATGTACATTTGAAAGAGAAAATGAGAGGCAACAACTTATATGACGGAGAAGATTCCCAAATAAATTATCTAACACATCCGTAGAGTTGCCGATATTAAGGGATGTTCTTCCCCTTTTTGGGGGGTGAAAGTGCAACAAAATTGACATATGTCTGACTATATGAGAAACTATAATTCTAAGCCAACAAATCTTATGAAATTTTTTTGTAATTTATTAAATTTCCTCTAAAATGGTTTTATTTCCGTCTGACAGTTTAGGGCTTTTGTTATGTTTCGCTCTCTCTGTTAGGACCGTGTTTATATTTTGTTCTGTGTTAGTAAATTTGAAAGTATGCGCCTAACGAAAGGTGTTTTAAAGTAGATTTATAGGCAAATAAATTATCTAACATTTGTCTTTCTTTTACTTTATAATATGAAAATTAGTCCAGTTATGGACATTAACGTCTTCAACATTGTAATTTTCAAAATGTGTTGACAGGCAAGATACTCCTTAATGGTCATGACTCATGATATAGAAACTACATTTGATATATTCGTTAAATATTATAAAATACTTATTATTCCGAAACATTATTTCTATTTATTTAAGTATAATTATTGACATTACAAATGTAGTTTTTTGCATTTTCTTTTGAAGATATCGTTAATGTTTTACTTTGTTAATTGTAATATTTAAACAATTAAATTAACATAAACATAAACGTCTTAAAATCTTCTTAATTTTCTTTAAAATGAGGGTTTTTACGTGTAATTACAGTATTGCAATTTTGAAGAATTTTCTTAAAAAACACTTTTCTTTAAGTTTTTGCTTCATATCTTTAAAACTATTGTTATCGAAAAAACTTGATGTTTAGAAATTACAGAACTATCTATTTTTCTGACACTTAAGTACACAACGTTACACATTTAGAATGTGATTATAAAACTGTACTTTTGTATAGTACAAAATGTCAGCATTAATCGGTAGAAATAAATAATAAACCATCATTTTCTTCTAAATTAAATTAACACTTTCTGAAAGGTGGAATTTTTTTTGTTTAAAACTTTTATTTGGGTATTTTTAGAGTTAATATTGCACACACTGCTCATTTTTGCAGGAAAGGGAAGACTGTGCTGCCTCAACTCAAGATCGGCCACACAAGAATCTCGCATCACTATCTACTCCAAGGAAAGCACAACTTATCTGTGATATGTGTCAAGTTACTCTTACAGTGAAGCACATAATTTCTGAGTGTACTGAATTTACAGCAGCTCGTATTAGACACTATAGGATTCTCATACGAAACAGCCTTCGAAAAAACATCGGACTTAATTAAATATCTCAGAGACATTCAGATATTCCATTTATTGTAATTTACCATGTATATGTCGCATAATCCGCCTTATGCTGAATAATGTACGCATGTGCACTAAGCGTTAAATTTAGTCCACATGACCGGTACAACTATGGTACGTCACGTCCTTCTGCGTGTAATATAGAAAATATTTATCAACAAAATGTAACAGTGTGTGGATTGTGAATATGGTGACAATGTTGAAAGCGAATTATGTTGCCTGTGTAACTAGAAGATACTATTAGTAAAAAAAGAAAATAGCATACGAAGGGCAAAAACAGCCAGCTAATAAATGATCAATCAAGGAATAAAGTTGAAACTATTGAAATTGGATCATATGTTAATGTTGCAATACATAGTGATTTGTGTGTTTAAAGAGCATTCATTGAACAATCACAAACACGTTATATATAAATTCGTCGAAGCTCTGATATTAACATGGAACCAGGAAAGGCTAACCTGGATGCCAAACCAGAAGTAAGCTACAAACAGCATTATAATCATAAAGTAAATTTATATAACTAAACAAAGCAAGGTCTCTAACGGAGCGACTTGCATTCCCATGAACGTTATCTAGAGACAGCTTGCATGCAGGCAAGGTGCAAGCTTATCATTAAACTATAAAACAGTTCTAAATACCTAACTGGCGAGCTCTTGTGTAATTCAAAATGCCGTAATAGCTCAGCTTGCATAAATAAATACGTATGTTATTAAATAAATGCTTTGCGTGTTAGATTATTTTACTACAGTCCATTTGTTTTTCCAAAAAGGATGTTGATTTAATTGTTATATCCACGGTTATATCAATTGTCATGCCCCGAAGAAGGGCAACGGGAGCTATGAAGATAACTCAAGACTTGAATTTTATATTGTAATTTAAATGTATTTGTTTCATTTAGAATGTATTCTTACTCTGCATTATTTTGTATTATAAAATAATATTTTTTACACTACTTATTTTTTGAGAAGTTTTTGAAGAACATCTTTTTACTTTGTAGAAATTATATGGTTAATTATTGACTGATATTTTGGCTAAATAGAACCCGCAATATTTCTTTCAAGTTTCATAAATTTACAAACTGCCTACACAATTAATCACATTGAATAATCATGCATTGGTTCATTTTGTCTAGTAGCAGCAAAACATTTTGCAAAATTATTGAAGTTCAGCCGTCCCATTGCAAAACATTCAATGTTTGTTCAAAATTCCGGTGTTTTGCAAAATTACTAGATATTATACTAAAAGACAAATTATGCGAAACGTCTGCGATATATACATATATTACCATAATGTCGTAAAACCTAGTAGTTAATACACTATAAGTACACTTTAACTAAAAAAATAATTCAAAAGTATTACAAATGTAAACTATGGGGCACCGCTCAAGTTAAAAAGAGTAGTTAAATATTATATTTGAACTTTATGTGTGAATTGAAAGAAGAGTTTCTCGACTTTGTAATATACATATAGAGTAAGTTTTTGCAGCGGCAGCTTGAGAGCCAGCACACTCGCGAATACATTAATAAAAAGAATTAAGTTAGTTTTAAAAATGGATTTTGTGTGGTTTCAATGCCAAATCAATATTAAAAGCAACTGATGCTTCATACGTTATTAACTACACATTTTGAATAGCATTGTTTATTTTTATTATATTTTTAAACAACTAAAAAGATAATTTACTCTTATTAAAAACAACCCGAAACGGTATTAATTATTTACCTGACTCTTCTGTAAAATCGCCATTTATTAAGTGTTTACTGACTATCAATGGAATGTTCTCTGCCAACTTCAACAGCGAAACATGCTATGGGCACACTAGCACCGTTTTCGAATTCGCATCTTCAATCCCTTTCACAATTTTCTGTTAAAAGGAAAATTGTACACATGATAAAGAAAGATTCAGAGCGTATTGCTGGATTATTGCGGTGAAAATCGAATGGAATGCGATAGCAGTGTTATCACTTATCAGTTCAGTGTAGAAAGTTGTTGTACAGGTCCGACTTTAGTGAATTTGTTGAATAGGTATATATTGTTATAGCATTGACTCTACTTTGTAAGCCAATATTATAATAATTGCTACTAGACTGCTAAACTACTCCTATCCATTCACTTAAAAATACTTGAAATAAAATAGTTGCCCTAATTCCAATTTATTTAATCGAATTATTTATTTCTTTGACTAGCTCAGGTTATAACAAACATCTTATCTCAGGTGGGTACTTGCGTTAGAAAAATCTATCAAAATAATTGTACCAAAAGTTTGGTTGTTGAAAAATTATTTCAGAAAGATTTTAGATCTTTCAACTGTCACTGTCAAATTAATAATATGACACTTAAGCTAAATTTATATTTAATCAACACATATCAGTTGTTACGGTTCAAAAGTCATTTACAGTTATGCATTTAATTATTTGTCCTAATTTTAGTTAAAGCAAACCTTTTGCCTTATCTTTCATAAGTCTAATTTTTGCCTACAATACAACTGAGCTTTCAGACCTTTTGCAAGTTATATTTCGATCTAACTGTAGCCATGTCCCAAAATTTCTATGTATAAGAACTCCTAGAGATTAGGTTTCGCTCCGCGCATAGAGCTTTTTGGGTTGCATATGCCAAGATTCTTTTAAGGCCAGAAATTTTGACTCCTTATCTGTTTTTCGGCCATTTTGCCATGATGTGCTGCTTCAGAAAAGTTGCTTTGTGAGACTACATTTTGAAACCTGCCTTAATTGGGTTTCGTCAGAGGGATCTTGGCTAGGAAATTAATCTTGCTGTGTTTTGGATTTTCCGGAATTGCCTACGCAGTATTCGTGAAGGTTATTTTGCAATTTCCCAAGCTCAAACTTAGTTTGGAAATTTAACTGAGCAGTGCACGTCCCCTTTTGGCAAAACGGAGCCAAAAAGACCTAAGGGTAGGTTTCTTTTGATGCTAATTAGTTAGATTCTATTTTGTGACGCTCTTTTAGCTCCTTTCGTGGCCCCCGGATAATATCTAAGGCTCCTCTCGTAGCCCCGGATAATTAAAGCTCCCTTCGTGGCTCCCGAATAATTCGTACGGTGCGAACGATTTTGATCTGGTGTTACACTTGTTTGGTCGTCCTGATGCTTATCGGGCCTTGCTTTTGCGCCTGCTGCAACTTAGAGGACCAGCATTGCAAGGTCGGTTGTACTTATACTGATATTTGCCCTGGGCCATTCGGGCTGCGTCCCGTTTTAGTATGTTGTCGTGGCTGTGTTGTCTTGTATCCGGCAAACGTTAGATTACTTGTAGTTATTACTATTAAGTGCGATTACTCACCTATTTGAAGCAAGCTAGATAACTTTTTAAGGCAGTTTAGTTGATTCATCCTATCAGTGTCTCTATTTAATGATATTGTTGCGGTAGATCATTTTCACTACTTTTAGATCAAATGCTAGATGCGCCTCACGCACCGCCTACGTGATTGTAATATCGAAAATTGTACGACTTTCTGCAAGACAAAATTAACTCGTTCTCGGCCTTCACGTCACGCTAGTGAAATAGAACTGGTTTGAATCCAACTTTAGGGCATGTATCGGATGAAATCAATAATAAAAAACGAGATCTTGGGTCTGTAACAGCGATACTGCTATTTACGGTAAAGAATAAGAAGGCTCTTGCATAGTGGGTAAATAGTCGAATTCAACTAGTCATTCCAAATTTAACCTGTAATATATGTGTCATATTCTTTGTGCTATCGACAATCTTTTAGTAGTGCATTTAGCCATTTTAGATAGTCAACCTGTAATTTCCTTATGCATATTTCACTTACATTAACCTATTTAATTGAATTACGTTAACATTTCAATTACGCTTTAATTATTATTTAAATTATGTGCAATTATGCTGATGAGTTTTAATAAGTCGATTTACTACTGTGATATTATTACTCCCTATTGAAATTTTCTACTGGTTTGCCGTGTGATATTTTATGTGTGTATTTGATTTGTATTTGTATTTCTGTTTGCTGATATTATACTGCCTTGACATATTTGCCTGCGTATCTGATTTGCGCCTTTGTCGTTATCTTTAATTTTCAGATTTGGTTAGTAGCGCCTTCTGTAGTGTACCTTTTGATTAGCAAAGTGCTGGGTTACTTGCTACTTGGCGCCCATATTTTATTTTACAGCTGAAGCTTTGAGTCTTTTGTTTTACCCACGACCAGCTCCGGCTGAGAAGTCGGTTGCCTTTGCTTATTTTTTTTACATTCACAGTGACGGTAACACAGTTCCAACATGTTAACAAGAGTAAGTATTTATGTATGCAATTCATTAATTCTCTGTTAATATTAATAAATGTTTATTAATTACATATACCTGGTTATCTTCCCCTTCTTGAATGGGTCCAATTCTCCTGTAGAAAACAGCACAAATATAACCAACCTATTTTGTCACATGTATTGGCATCTTCAACTAGAAACGCCACTTCAATTAGAATCCACTGTGTAACAATGATATAATCACTGTTAAAGTGGCATGCTACAATCCCAACAGCCACCTAGCTCTCCTAGATGGTAGATCCTTTGTATTGCATGCAACTGCAATTCCAAGATGTTGTCCTCTTTACAGCAACCAGCATGGAATCCAATCCTTCAATTCAATTCCACAAACACCGACCCAAATGTTGAGTTTGTAATAGCAAGCTCAATTAAAATCCAATTCCCAGATGTCCTCGACTTAACTGCGACTTGTATGAACTCGAACCAGCAACCCCAAGTTCAGGTTATAGTTACTTCTTTAATTCAAATTAGTTACAGATATCTGCATATTGACAGAAAATTTCTATTACAGCTTCTACAATCATTCCTGCTAGAACGGATTTCTTTCACTAGTCGCAATATTCGTTATTCTTCCTTAATCACATAAATGGTCCCCTTCTTTACATCAAAGTTTGTTTCAGTTTAAAATTCGCTTTTATTCCATTTATTTCAATTATTTTTGTCCTTTGCACCCTTGTATATCCATCCAACAATAAACTTTTAATTATACAGGGTTTATTTTGTTAACTGAAATCGATACAAAATAATTATGTTTACATTTTAGATATCAAAATAAGTTGTTATGATTAATAATAAAATTAACTATAGCAATCCTCAATTTTAATACAATGTTTGAAAGCTAACATCCTGGATTACTTTTAACTACATACAGTATATTTTCTTAATTAATCTGATAAATTCCAAGTAACTTATATTAATTAAGCCTATAACTTTCAAATTATTTCAGACTAACTTATAGTTTGTTCTAATTCTTTACCTTTTAATTAAAAATTGCCTTCTGTTCCCTTAATAACCATTCATCTTAATCCAACGATAATAATTTTAATTTATTTTTTGGAATATTGTTTTTGTATAGCTATTCTGTTTTATTTTCTAATTGATTTCACTCTTGTACTTTTAATAATTAGATAGTTTTTGTATCCAAAATACCTTCCTATCTAGTAATTAACTTTTTTTTACAATAAATCGGCAGTCCTGATCTGCAACTATCACAATATTAATGTGGCGTGTTGATAATGAAGCGATAATTTTATTTTTATGTACAGATGACAATACCTGCGATACAGAAAAAT
>CALNHX010008421.1:0-60943 GCA_940337035.1 Agriotes lineatus | reverse complement strand
GATGAGCTTGATATCCGATAAACTCCGTACACGTGAACATGCAGTATATAATTGACCATGCGTGAAAATTCCAGGAACTTCTACAATGACATTATCAAGAGTTTGTCCTTGCGACTTGTGAATAGTCACTGCATACGATAACGTCAGTGGTAGCTGACTTCTTGTATAAGTCTGGTTATCAACATCAAACTTATATTCATATCGTGATATACTGACCATTTGTTTGTCATCTTCAGTTTTAGAAACAATAACGTAGTCGTTTCGCTTTGAAATAGATACGATATTAACAAATGTTCCGTTAGTCCAACCGCACGAAACATCAATGTTTCTTGTAATCATGGCACTTGCGCCTACTTTCAAAGCAACTTTTTCTTGAGGTAATCCATGTTCCCTTGCTTTCAATGAAGCATATCTTTTGACTTTTTCCGAAAGTGGAGCACTGTTTGGTCCTTCGTCTTTAGCTGCAAATTCAATCAAATCTCCTGCAAGTGACTTGAACATCCGATCGTTGTAAAGCTCTTTGCTTGCAACTGTAGCAGTTAAAAAAATGGCTCCTTTGACAAACGATTCGTCAATACTATCAATGTTCTTGAAGTTTATCTGTTGCAAAAGTGCCTCTTGCTCATTAGTGATGATACCTTTTCGCAATGCCCTTAAGAGGTCTAAAAACTCTGATTCTTTTTGTCTTTTTGATTCCTTGAGTATAGCACACTTGAATCTTGTCATTATCTCAGGAGTATAGATTGGAGTGCCTATGGAAATTAGTTGACAAACATCGCCAAACATTATCACTGTTTTTCCAGCAAATGGAAGCCTAGCGTATGCTGGAACAGAACAGTAGAGGCGACAAATCTCGTTAATACGCGATAAAGTTTCGAGTGTGACCATTGAATACTCGTCAATTATTAGTACATCAGTGTTGTCGAGCATATAGGCTTCAAGAGAGCCGTGTTCCATTTGGCATCGATTGTCATAACCCATGCGGAAAGAAGCGTGAATCGTTTTCCCACGTATAAGCTGAGCGGCGCATCCGGTTGGAGCCATTAATTTAACAATTAGACCACTATCATTGAAGTACTGATAGAGAGCATTAATAAGGAATGTTTTTCCAGTTCCGCCCTCTCCGGAAACTATTAAGCGAAGTTGGTTTTTTCCTTTAGCAATCATTTCTGTCTGATCTCTTTGAATATTTGATGTTATATACTCAAAAGTTTTCTTTTGTGAAGCAGTAAACTGGGACAAATACTCTGCTAATGGTTTCAGTTGAACTTCAACTTTATTTTCGTGAACATAATCTTTGGCTTTCTCATGGAAAGGAGCAATTGCTTGTAGGAACTCTCGCGCGCTATTTTCATCTATGAAATTTTGATTGACCAAATCTGTAGAAAGCTGTTGTATTCTGTCGAATGTGAAACCTCTTGAAACTGCAGATTTTAGGAACTCTTTTGCTTCATGCTCGGTGTCAAGAATATTCCTTAAAGCACATTCTTCTAGGTATGTTCCTGTTTTATTTGAAGCGCTTATGATTTCAGCGTAACTCTCGCGATCGAATGGGAAAGTTTTCAACAGTTTTTGGTGGAAGTAGTTCTCTTGATTGAAGCCAATTGGTGAATAACGATACATCACAGGGATGGGTAAATCTTTTTTGCGTTCTACATAAAAATAGTCTTTTCCTAAATATCTGTATGACTGGTCTTTGTGATCAGTAGTTCCTTTTTGTCGATACACTTTCTGAGCAAATTCAATGAACGTCATCGATTGATACTTCAATGGCCTGTCAAGATAATGCTCAAATGATGATTTGTAGTAAACGTCAGTCGAGTCTTTTGGGAGTTCTTTAAGATCGTTCTTGCGTTTCACAACCTTTTTGCTGTTGAGGTCTGTAGACACAGTCACAAAATTGTGCGAACAGCCGGTTTGCGGAATATTCATCAGAATATTTACAGTTTCAACTGAAGAGCAAATACGTCCTTTGAGATATTTTTCGGGTTTCGACATGTTCGATTCTGACTGCACTTTAAATTCATCAGCTACTTCAGCTTTAGTCACATACTTGCACAAATATAATGCAAATCCAGTGCTTGTGACTAGCATTACATTACAATGCGCACCCCAGAATAGCAGAAGATCTAGGTTGTAAGAAACAATATTGAAGTCTTCTGGTTGTGATCGTGGATATTTGTAACGCACGCCAGAATCGTCTAATTGTGTGGATTCGCATGCCTCAAAAAAATGGTTAGCAACAGTATGAATAGATGCAGTATTTTTTTCTCTACAAAAAATGTATGTACACTTTAGCTCTAAAATAATTAGGGGAGCCAATAATTGGACATTAAGAATTTAACACCAGATGAAAAAAAAATTTACCGGAAGTCGACCTCGGAAAAGAAATCCGATTTCCGGTTTCTATGTATTTTTGGAATCTACTCTGCAAGCTGAGTCAAATGATATATATCTCGTCCTCCGAAAATATATCTCAATTTTCTTGCTTCTCAGTTAATTAATAATAATAAAAATGCTAGTTTTATTTTTTGCATTCCTTCGGTTATGGAAGATGAAAAATGGTTAGCAACAGTATGAATAGATCCAGTATTTTTTTCTCTACAAAAAATGTATTTACACTTTAGCTCTAAAATAATTAGGGGAGCCAATAATTGGACATTAAGAATTTAACACGAGATGAAAAAAAAATTGACCGGAAGTCGACCTCGGAAAAGAAATCCGATTTCCGGTTTCTATATATTTTTGGAATCTACTCTTCAAGCTGAGTCGAATGATATATATCTCGTCCTCCTAAAATATATCTCCATTTCCTTGCTTCTCAGTTAATAATAACAAGTTAAAAAATGTGTTTGCCGAAGGTTTTTCGCCTAAAACCATCGCAAGATAATTCATGGAGAAATGAACACCCTGTATATGAGAATAGTTCTGTCGAATCCCATTTGACCTACCTAACTGATAAATCGAACTTGACAGACAAAATGTCGTTTTTGTAATGCAGCAGTAGATTTGCAGCATGTATCCTTCTGTGTTTGCAGCTGTGCTCATTTTCCCTATAAATTCGATAATGGTAATCTTGCAGTTTACGTCCCCACCACCGCGCATTTTTACTGCGCCGATAGAAGTGACGTCAAATATGCTACATGGTTGCCAGATGTTTGCACGAAGTCTATCTAGAGCTATTAATAAAAATAGGGAGGCTCCACCACTGAGGTAGTAAAGTTCGGCACGGGTTATATGAACTATTTTCCTTGTCTACAGGTGGTTTTTAAAAGGCGGTTGTTAGTCAAAGTTATATATAACCAGGATAAATTTAATTGAATATGTAAATAATAACATACTATGAGCAAAAATGAAGCTTTATTTGCAGAGGCAGGTAGCACATAGACACATAGAGCCAAGTACATACCATCCGTTCTTTTTAAAAGTATACATAGGGGATACTCGTATGTATACTAAAAAGAAAAATTCCCTTATTTTTGCCACAGCATGCTATTTGTTATAAATTAAAACTCTTAAAATTGAAGATTGCTCTATAATTGGTTGCCGAAATATAGGGTGTTTTTTGTATGATTAACTTGAAAAGAGGCTTCCACGAATGGGGCCACCAGTTAATCCGCTGCGAATTCCGGTTCAATGGGATTGCCGGGAACTGCCACTTAATAACTCTTGACTTGGGTTCAGTTATTTGTTGGAGTGAAACAAGACTTAACAAACACGAGTATATTGAGTAACAACGATTACAAACGTCGCTGACGGACCGAGGGTTTTTTACAATAGCTTCAACTGTTGTGACACGCTTGGATTGGCCACGCGAAAATAGCGAATTGCGCGTAACCGTCACACAAAACAACCTGGTAACGTCTTTACCAGAGAGCTAGACCGACCGCAAACCAGCACAAAGCCTAGCTGAACTTGCTTACTCGAAATTCTGAATCTAACTGAAGCTGAATTGACAATGAACTGAACTCGCAAATTCAACAAGGAGGGGAAGGCTCAAACACTATTGGCTGAGGCGATCCTGCGTAGCCAATCGGAGCGTCGCACGTTGTTTAGGAATAAATGCTTATTTTAAGAAATCTTAATGCTAAGCTCTCTCAATGAGGCATTGTATTGAACGAAATCCATAAACACATGAGTCCCAAATACGCTAAGTCGGCTTAAGTCCTATTAGAAAGTGTATCCATCCGCTTAAAAGCCATTTAGGGAAGCTTACAAATTCCTTTCCAATATTAACAGAGGCAAACAAATACGGCAAGATGCAAATTTGACTTTACCACGACCTTTGAATGAGATAGAACAGTTATGACTTGAATTACATGAATAATTATAAGCAAAAAGGTTTTGATGCACGCATCTGTGTGAATCAAACATAGGGTAAACAATAAAAAATAAGGGAATTTTTCTTTTTAGTATAAATACGAGTATACTGTGTATACTTTTAAAAGGAACAAATGGTATACTATAATTTTATTATCAGTTGAAACATAACAAGTGCTTGAAAAATTTCCAGAAATATTTGGAAGACAGCTCTGCAACTATTTTTTCAATAGAAGAATGGGTGCATGCCTACTGAAAAAATCACGACGCCGACGGAAAAGGGTTTTTTTCTTGGAAGCAAACACTCAAGTCTTTTGTTAGAAAAAATATCTGCTTTGCAAAAATTACCATACGAAATTTGTTATGCACGTGTTATATTTTGATAGAATATATCACGAATTAAAAAAACACAGTGGAGTAAACATTTTTATTAAGAATAATAACAAAACTAATATCGAAATGGGTACTAAAAATGTACGGTTATTTGTGATAACAGTGACATATAAGATGGAATTTACCGTAAATTTCCAAAAATTTCCGATTATTAATAATCGCAGTTGCTATGGAAAATTGCCAATTAAATATACATTGGGATATTCTCAATCGAGTACCTATTAGCAAAAAAGAAACAAAATCAGAAAACAAAAATGTAGTATAAAAGTGAGAAACCAATACTGAGGTAGAATCGTGATACGTTGGAAATAATTTTTTCCATGGTTACTGTGAATGAAAATAAGAAATAATAATTAAATTATATTATTGAAATGTATGATTCCGATAGTTAAATGATTAAATGATTAGGCAGATAATGTAGCACTTTTTATGCCTAATCAGAAAAGTGACACTGTTACCTTGACAATGTAGTCACAAGAGTTGCCACTTTTATGACGTTTGAAAAGAATAGTTCCAAATAACTTATTTTCAAACGTAATAAGCACCGAGTGTAAGAAATTAATTCCACTCATGAGGAAAGCGAGACTAAAAGAGCAGAAGGCTATACTTATACACTAGTACCATAAGATACTATTAAAGTGGTGTCTGTCTGTCAGTCTCTCTCCTTTCTACAGCTCGGACAGTTTAATTGATCCGCTTGAAAATTGATATTTACGTTCTTAATCTAAATTTGGAGATCCCACATCCCAGTGACTTGTAGATAAAATAGACCAACCGGAAGTAGTACTTTACTCTTAGGTGCCTTTCAGGGTCCCTAGATGACAAAAAACATGTTTTCTCAATTCCCTAAGAATGTCTGTCTGTTGCTGGTATAACTCAAAGACTATTTGTTGGAGGAAGACTATATTTTGCATGCGAATTATATCCCTTCCTGGTATGAAACCGAGAAAATTTTGGTAAAATATGTATCGAGAGATCCAAAAAAAACTGTTCCTCAGCGGGCTGTGGAAATTCAACGTATGAATAATATGTTGGTGACACTGTACGTCAATGTCAAATTCGAGGTTATCAGGTTAGGTTTTCCGTCAGTTATGACACAAAATGACGCAAATCCTAACCTGCTAACCTCGAATTTGACATTGAAGTACAGTGTCACCAACATATTATTCATACGTTGAATTTCCACAGCCCGCTGAGGAACAGTTTTTTTTTGGATCTCTCGATATAAGGTGAGCACCTTAGAACAATAGATTTTGTGTTAACTGAGAAATAGATACAAATAGTAATATGCATATAGCTCAGACTTTACCCTTAATAAAAATGGAACAGAGACACGGTAAATTATTTTACTAGGAACGTTAAGATGGATTTACCTAGTTTCTTTTGACTTCTAAAATTGTTTAGTGTCACAACGCATACTTACGAGGAAAGTTCGGAGTAAAGCCCTTTACAGACTTTTTAAATTAAAACTCAATCTAACATTGACATATTCGATGATAACTAAAGAATTTAATTATTGGTTGCTATGGACTAAGGTTGTTACGGTTCATGCGGCTACTTGGCATTAAATTATATACCATATTTTCAGCATTTCATTTTTCATTGAGAAATATGACCTTTCAATTTAAAACAAATTCAAAATGTCTTTAGACCATTCACAGTTGGGTACCAAATTAACTGTGCTCTACTCAGAACCACAGACCCAAGAGATAGATAACAAGGTCAACAAATCAGCAAAACATACCCCACACAAAGGTTGCTGTGCAAGCACCAAAGGCGCGCTCAAACTCTGTATCCCGAATCAGGGACAAGAAACATTAACTTTTGATTTACAGCACCATTACATAAAACGCCTATTTCAGAGACTTTTCTTTCAAGTATCTTTCTTCAAACCTTGAAAATTCCCTACATAACTCATAAAGACTGCATTTAAGTTGTTTTACTGTATGTCCTGTTTTACCAATGTATACAGCATTACAACAGCAAGGGACCCTATAAACACCTGTGTGTTTAATTTAGCTTTAGGTAAAGGAAAAACTAATAACATTTAAACAATACATTAAAACCGCATTGATTTCCCCTGAACAAAATCTTACAGGTTTAAATTTCTGGCTAATTATAAGATCACTGTAAAAGGAAGTTGCGTGCGTGTATCACACCAGATATTTATTAAGTGTTCTTGGAATTTTTGGCTTCTTTGGAATGCTATCAGCTCCTCTATCCACTTGTCGAATCCTTCCAATGATTTTTGTTTTTATTTCACCATACTTATGTACGGAGTATAATCTACAGCTATATGTGCTAATTGTGGTGGTCGTTGATGATCAACGGAGTAGAACGTCAGCATGAATGTGCTACTTTTGCAATTTCAAAATTTGACTTCAAATTCCGATAAGAGCATTAAAAGGTAGAATAAGAATGTCTCTAACACCAACTTCGTATATCTTAGGAAATATGGTGAAAATGGCGGGAAAAAAGCAATAATAATAATAATAATTACTTCTTGATTAATAAATAAATATAAATGCATACATAGGTATTTTAAACCAAATTATTTAACTTGCTTGAGTTAATATGGAAATAAGCAAATGCTTGAAGAGATACTTAAATCTACCTTTCCCGATGCTTGGAGAAGTGCACACCCATTTTAAAACGTAGAAAATTGTTTTTAAAATTAAGTTCTGTGAAAACCATGCGCTTGTTAAATGTGTTGCCTACCTATTATTTTTTATTTCTAATTAAAAACTTGATACCATTTTTTTAAATTAATTTTATGAATCGAGGATCCTAACATAGGTTCAGCTTGAAAAAAAAATATGTTGGCTAAAGAATTTAATACAATACTCGGTGCGTTAAGCCTATTACCTTCGTCAGTGTTGTTATAGACTACCGGACTCGTAATGTAAATAACTATCGTTTGTTTGAAATGCCAGTATTCAGCCAATTTTTGCTTAGTAATACGCAATTTTGGTTTTTTAAATAGAACACCCTCTATATTTTCAGACATTTTAAAACAGCACTGAAAATACTTTATGATAGCATGCTTAAACTAAAACTTTAAAACTTATTCTTTTATTAAAATGAATTATTTGCCTAAAGAAAGTCATAACATATGCAAAATCACTAACAATTGAACAAGATATGTAAAACAAATTCCACTTGTCTTTAAAAATACCTCATGAAAACAATTGGAAACTAAGTTTTTTAAATAAAACAATAATAGCTATTTATGCAACAAGTGCTAAAAGTCGACGTTTATGCGCGAGACATGAAAATTATGAAACGACGCCGAAGGCTGAGTTTCATAACATGTCTCGCGCATAAACGACTTTTAGCACGCGTTGCATACAATATTTTATCTACGACCTTAATTTTACCGTTATTAATCCATAAATATCGATTTAAGAAAGGTTCGCATCTGCGACACTTTTAATTTATGTCATAATGAACAGTAGCCCACGTGGCGCGGGCGATTGCTTGGCCACGCCCGTGCTGTCAAGGTGAGTTACGAAATGTAATTATTGATACTCCACATATGACTGTATTCATTACATAACGCTTTAATAATTTCAAAAACGCTTTACCTGTAACGCAAGAAGCAACTAGAATAGCTTTACAACTTCACTTGCAGTTCGAAATTGTAGTTTTATAACCTCACTTCACTTTTAGCCCGTGTGCTAAAAGTAAACAGCTGATTTCTTTAAACACGGTAAACTATAAAACGTCACTTTTAGTGAAACAAGCTAGTGCTAAAAGGCCTACTTTTAGTAGTGGTCGTAGATAAAATATTTTTGAATTGTATTTTTTGAACGAAAAACTAGTAGGCCGTGAATTAAGTTGGTTTGACAATGTAGGCTGCATACTGGCATTAAAAAAAAAGCTTTTTTTTGATATCTCTATTATTAATGAAGTTACGAGTTGTCTAGCAATGTACAAGCACCCTCGAGTTATTCAATTTTGCGGCTTTTTCTATAATTGTTAACTAGGTGTGCTGTTGGTACTGGCTGCTGGTGGTGGACGCTGTCCTGTTTATGGGTTTTGTAGGTTTTCACTAAAATTTTTTTTTATTTTATCATGAATTCAAGACATTGTTAAACGTACTTGGTTCTTCGGAGGAGGCTTTTTCTATCGTTGTTAACTAAGTGTGCTGTTGATACTGGCTGCTGGTGGTGGATGGAATAAGCATATTCCGATAATTTTTACATACATGCATATTTGGACAAAACGCATAGTACCTATTTCAAATACAAGCAGAAATAATTACTACCTTGTTCATGTCTATAATACCACTATATCATAAAAGGTAGTGTAAAACTAAAGGACTACAGAGGCAGCTATACGTGCCACCATAAACTATCTTTTTTAAAGATTTTCACATAATCTACTTCCACTATTCATTTCTTTTAACAATTTATAAGGTCCATATCTCACCATCTTCTTATTCTTTTCCATTTCCCTTATGCCTATGGCGTCAGGTTGCTCATTCATTTGCGGTATTGGTCACGATCAGCTGCCATTCTCTTTAGTTGTCCTAAGTTCTTTCCTCTATCCAGTACCATCTTTTCCATTCCTTCTTCCCATGTTTCCCTAGGCCTTCCTACATATTGCCTTCCCTTCGGCCTTGCTTCCAGTATTCTTTTCAGGTCTCTTCTATTTCGCATTCTCATGACGTGTCCAAACCAGGCAGACTGCCTTCCCTCCACTTCTTCTACCAATGGTTCCATTTCCAGTACTTCTCTAATCGCTGTATTTCTAATTCTGTCGCGTTTCGTTTTTCCGACCATTCTTCTCAAGTATTTCATTTCCCCTGCTATATCTCACCATATTCCTAAATAGAAATAAATACACAATTATACGAAGAATATTTAAGTGCATTAACTCATGAATATGCTTTAGAATAGAAACTTACTGAACCAAGAGCATCTAGACTAGATAGTAGGCTATTCATACTATCCTCTTCTGAACTTAAAACAATATGAACAAGCATACTGCTATCCAGAAGCTCACGATTCAAAACAAAAATACGATATTTTGTGTTTAACAAGTGATATGGTAGCACTTCTGATTTACATATTTAAAATGTTTATTTCATGAACTCAGAGTTGTTCATCTGTAGGAGATGTCATTTTCACTGCCCTACATGTAAAATTTGTTTTTTTCCTGTATAGGACTTCATGTGCTGAACTAAATAACTTCTTTGCACTGTTCTATATTCACAATCAGAAGAACTACACTCACCGGCACGAAAAACGGAGCCCTTGCATTTTTTTATTAGATTTAAAATTGTATCCCTTTGTGATGTTTTATTATTACATTTATTATTATACATTTGTTATACATGTTATAACGTTAAATGTATAATAAAGGTATAATAATAAATGTAATAATAAAACATCACAAAGGGATACAATTTTAAATCTAATCAAAAAATGCAAGTGCTCCGTTTTTCGTGCCGGTGAGTGTATAAGGTTTTTCTCCAGTATGGGGCTTTATATGTCAAACTAAACTATCTATACTTCTATGCAAATTTCTGTATTCACACTCGGTTTTTCTGCAATATGAGACTGGATATGGTTAGCTAAATCATCTTTCTGTGTTGTTGTGTATTCACAATTAGAAGAATCGTAAGATTTCTCTCTCGTGTGAGACCAGATATGTCGTTCCAAGTGACTTTTCTGCGTTGCTTTGTAGTCACAAATAGTACAACAAAAAGGCTTTTCTCCTGTGTAAGACCGCATATGTCTAACTAAATGACTGCTTTGTGCCGTTTTGTATTCTCAATTAGAACAACTAAAGTTTTCGCTCATGTATAACACTTCATATGTCTAACTAAACCACTTTTTTGCAAAGGTCTGTATGAGCATTCTGTACGGCCATATGGTTTTTCTCCAATATGAGATTGGATATCGTTGACTAAATTACCTTTCCGTGTTGTTCTGTATTAACAATAGGGACAAACATACGGCTTCTCTCCTGTGTGAGACCGCATATATCTAAGTAAACTACGTATCTCTACTGCCGTGTATCCACATTCAGATTAATCGTATGGTTTTTCACCTGCATGTTTCCGCATATATACGACTAAATGAGGTTTATGCTTTGCTTTGTATTCACAATACGAGCAACTGTACCGTTGACTCAAGTATGAGATCTCGTATGTGCTGTTCAATAAATATTGTAGCAAATTCATGGATGTCCTTCATGCTTTCTCCAAGTTCTTGCGTAGTAGGTAAATTATTGGGATTTTCATATTCCTTGCCTTATGCGATAGAATCGTATGATTCTAAAAATGATCATACTTGTTTAGTGTTTATTGAGGTTATTTAAATAATGAAATGCTGTCTTTATACGATAGGAACTACCCAACATTGCAACATGACAAACCTATAATACAGCCAGATTATAAAATACTGTCATGGCTCGATGTTATTTCATTATGTTTTTACTATTGTGTATGAATTGGCCGTCTAGATCGAGAAAGTAAACAATAAGGGCGGCAACGCTGCTGGTGATTTGACCTAAAATAATCGGCGCAGTAAAAGTGCGCACTGGTGGGGACGTAAACTGCAAGATTACCCTTCCAATTTCTTGTTATCCAATGTAAGCAAAACTAGTAGAACTCAGTTATAGCTCATTTTTAAAATAAACATAACCAACTGAACATAATTGAATTTCTCTTTGCATCCTGTTTCAGTTATTGCATTCAAGGAATCCTCCATTCTTTTTACCACAATGGACGTGAAGCGGGAATCACTTGATAATACTTTGTGTAGTGTAACAACCGTCAGGTTACATGAACCACTGATAAAAGTTGATGTAAACAGTGCAGTAGCAACCTCAAATGTAAAACAGGAGATCATTATAGACACTATTGACAACGCAGCTGCTCACGATGTGAATATTAAACAGGAGGAAGTCGATATAAAAGATGAGTTACTTGTTACGTGTGAAGCAAGTGAAGATCTTTTAAAGGAACGAGTTGTGTGCAACATCTGTGGATATGTAGCAGAAGATAAGGGTAGATTATTACAACACATGATTACTCATACGAATCAACTTCACTCATGTTCTATTTGTGAGTATAAAGCAACACAGAAAAATTAATTAGTTGTACATATGAAAACACATTCGGGAGAAAAACTTTATTTCTGTACTCCTTGCCAATATAAAACAACAAAGAAGGATAACTTAGTTCTACATATGAAGACACATTCAGTTAAGAAATATTATTTCTGCTTCAGTTGTGACTATAAAACAGTCGATAAAAGACTATTTGTTGAACATATGACGATACATACAGGTGAAAAACCTTATTCCTGTTCTGTTTGCGAATATAAGGGAGCA
Source organism: Agriotes lineatus (assembly GCA_940337035.1). Lineage (NCBI taxonomy): Eukaryota > Metazoa > Arthropoda > Insecta > Coleoptera > Elateridae > Agriotes > Agriotes lineatus. The sequence goes on along the minus strand of CALNHX010008421.1, from coordinate 48,886 downwards.
AGGAAGCGTAACTTAGTTCTACATATGAAGACACATACACGTGAAAAACCTTATGCCTGTTCTGTTTGTGAATATAAAACAGCAACAAAGGGTACCTTAGTTCCACATATGAAGACACATACAGGTGAAAAATCTTATGCCTGTTCGGTTTGCAAATATAAAACCGCAAAGAAGGGTAACTTTGATATACACATGAAGACACATACTGATAAGAAACTTTATTTCTGTTCTCTGTGTGGATATCAAGCATCACAGAAAAGTTTGTTAATTATACATATGAATACGCATACAGATGAGAAACCTTACCTGCTTTGTTTGTGATTATAAAGCAATACACAAAAATAGGTTAGTTCAATATGTGAAGACACATACAGAAGGAAACCTTATTCTTGATCTACTTGTGAGTTCAGAGCAGCAAGTAAATGTGAGGTATTTACCTATATGAGGACACATTCAGGCAAAAAACTGTACCCGTCCTATATTAAATTATATTTTATAAAATAAATTATATATATGTATAAAGCATCCAAAAAACCTACTTTATCTACTAGCCATATATTATGATGGCATAATTATACTTAATTCAGATGTTTTACAGGCTCATAATACACTAGTGTTTTATAATTTATATTTTCTTCAAACGTCACTAAAATGTGACATTATATTCCTTGATTGATGATGCTAAACTGTTACTCCAATGGCCATGGCACCTAAACACTTTATCTGCTGCTCGTCAGCGGCAGATAAAATTATTACAGCTTACATAAATCTAGAGTTCCTATATATAAAGAGTTGGGACATTGGATCCACAAATCAAGGATCACATGATTCAGCAATAATATAATTAATTTTTTTTATTTGAAAGAAGTAAGACAAGCAAAATGACATTAACTGACACATGTTAAATCACAGAATTAATTCATTTAGAAATCTGAAGCAACGTGCAAGAAAAATAATATATATGGAGAATTATTAAAACTTGAAAAACTTGCCGGCTAAATTTAGTTACTTTTTTAGTCCTAGTGTGTTTTCAGGTTATGGTAAAAAGTATTTCTGAAGACGTGAACTGCGGTTAGAAATAAGCAGGTATAGAAATCTTGTGTTATGAAAAACCTTTGCTTATAATCTTAGGTGTGGGTAAGATGTTTAGTGGCAGCTGTAAATCTGGTATGAATACTAATTTAATGCTGGACAACTAATGTTAAAAAATTGAGGCGACGTACCTAATTCAACCTCCCAAGAGGAAAATTGTCTTTTTGTACTGATTAACACTGGCCTGAATAATCTGCCGTTTGATGCTTTCACTATCGATTACCTAGTTCATTTTACACTGTTTCAAAATGTTTACACTTATTTAAATCTGGTTGTCAAAAATTTAATAATGTTGGACTAGCATTATATTTCAGTATCGTTTTTCCATGTTTAATCAACCACTGATTATCCGCAAAATGTTTATTACATAAACGGCTGGTTGCCCTAAAATCCTTAATTTTGCTGTTATTTACCCAGACACACTTTATTTTCTCGTTCCTCAGAAAACGACGCAAAGGATATTGCAGATCTGTTCGATTTTTACAATTAATCGCTGAAGAACCAGCCATTGCACAATATTCTTTATGTTTTAACAAATTAAAAATATTTGGTATTTGCCACAACTGTCACAAAATGTGATTCTAATTTGCAGTGGTTACAAAACTGTTGTCCATAGGTATGCATGATCTGCATAAAATTTAAATTCAATAAAAATCTGGTACTCCATGATTTGTGGATCCAAAGTGAGTCGCCTACATGTCCCAACTCTTTATATATAGGGACTCTACATAAATCAAACAAGTAGAGACCCCCATGTCTAATGTTGAAACCTGTGCCTGAGACGGTGACTTCTTTCTAAGCTTGACTACCCGATGGCAGAACAAAGTTCTACCAATCAGAGCCAGATACTGGCTCTGCTACCCATCATGATGTCGTAAAGTACTATCGGAAAGTACCCCCCAGGAGCCGTTCAAAGTTATTCAAATCGGTATTTTGACATCAAAGGAACCGACAGTGAGTGTCTCTACTTGTGTGATTTATGTATGCTGGTTATTATTTCTGCTAACGGGATAAAGTAATTTTTTTTGGATTTTGTTCACAACATTGTAAATAATTTGTTATAAACGTTTGAAGAAAAAATACTATATGTTATTCGGAGCAAAAGTATCTTGATGTGGTTCCGCTGTACTTATCTGTCAGATAAACTGTCCAGCTACACATAAAGTATAACTTTTGCTCCTAATAACATAATATACTATTTCACTGTCATTACACGTCTTCAGTGTAACACCAAGTTATGGGTTGTGGATAAAATGTATTGTACTTGTGTCTTTATTAGCATCGCAAGACACTTAAGAAAGTCAGTCTCGCGTCTAAATTTTTCTTGTGTAATATGTATAATAGATAACTATTTGTTACGCAAATGAAGAAACATCAAGGCAAAATTTAAAATTAAAAGACGTCAAAGTAAACGAATAATATTTCTAAGATATGAGTCATATAATTGTATTAATTACAGAGAAATGGTATAACTGCGAAATTCAACAATGCGCTAAGATAAAAGCATAATATCTCACTTTTTGCTTAGACAACAATGAAGGTGCCTGATAAGTTGTAAATTTTATGCTGCTTTTTTCTCTGTTTCAAATGTAAAAATGTATTTACTTTTGATTGTAAATAATTGTTCATGTTTTATATTATATATCGATAATAAAATGCTTTGCTTTGGTGTAACATTTTGTTACATATTTTGTTGCATATTTACAGGTTATTTGTTTAACAGTTCCATAAGTTGGGCAAGTTTACAAAGTTCGAGTTTCTAGTTGCTATCTTAAAATCAATAAAATTGTAGAAAAATTTAAAAATAACATTCTATACATTATTTTTGGCATACTATAAGTACAACTTTTGCGATTAACAAAGTATCAAAATACTTTTGGATTGGTTTATTTCCTTCATTATTTAGTTCCGCTACACAGGTATACGTACCATTGCAGAAGTATAAATTGAATGAATTTATTGTCTATGCTATCCCAACCACTTTATATTGCATTAACCCTTAGTCTACGGCAGTGTTTCCCAAAGTGTGGGTCGCGACCCCCTGGGGGGTCGCGGTGGGGTACTAGGGGGGTCGCCGGGAATTTCCAAAATAAGACAAAAAACACTTTGTTAAATCATGTATTTTTATTTTAATAACGTAATTAAAAATTAACAATTAGTTATCAAATGAAACATAAAACTAAATATTAATAAGTCCGTAAAAATAAAAGAGATAAATAAAGTAAAATATTTACTCACTACCACTACCGCAATCACCACAACGCCCTGTTTGGAACTGAAGTCTCATTGCACTTCGCTGCTTATATAAAGCCACACCGAGGCTTTGAGAATAAGGTCACTAAATACATATAAAGGTACCTCCATCCATTCTAAGATTTTGTTCCCCAAAATTAAAAAGGACAGAACATTGTAAGAAAGTGAGAGTGAGACAATTTATAGCTTTTCCCCAAATTAAAAGAGACAACAGATATATGTTTGCACAGCTGGCGGTACCTTATAACAAAGATATGATTTAGTAACCTTATTCGAGAACGTTCCAGAGTGCCATCTAGTAGCGAGTAGCGTTTTCGCCAATATCGTGGAAAAGTATCGCGATGTACCTACAATGTGCAGTCGATTTTTTATCATTTATTTTTATTGTAAATGGTAGTCTGGCAGAAAAACCACTAGTTACTAGTGGGACAGATCGCAATTAAAATAAATGTTGAATTTAATTTTTAATTTATTTAATTTAAACTTAAACAGTAAGGTAAAATACAATTTGACAATCAGTTACTTGTAATTTAGTTATGCTATTTTTGACGCTATTTTGGTTTGAGTGATGAGTAGGGGGAAGTAGGAGGTCGCGACAAATTTTTTAACAAAAAAGGGTCGCGCTTTAGATAAGTTTGGGAAACACTGGTCTACGGTGTTGTTTTGGCCAGCGTAAGTCACAGCGTGGGGTAACTGACCTATACCAGTGTTTTTTTGGTAAATAAGAAAAATATGGGTTAAAGTTGCTAAATACTATTAAAATAAAGCTTTTTTTCTATAGCACATGTTAAAGTGTGCTTTTATCAACTCAAAACAAAAGGTCAAGTTTTACTTTAACAGCAAGGGTAGATAAAGTAGCACTTTAACATCAAGGATAGATAAAGTAATTTAATTTTCTAACTTTTGTTTAAATTAAATATGACAGATTCGTATTATCGTAGCAACCCAATCTAGCTACTGACATTTTGAAATGTGATTGAGTGTCCTTATTTTCTTTTGAAATTGTTAAAGTTCTTGCTATAGAAAAAAAAATGTATTATACACGACGATAAAGTTATTTCTTTCTCAAGGCAAGAAAAAATTAAGTTAGTACTTCATAATTGGCAATGCAGAAAAAACGGGCATACCTTGCTTGGTGCATCAGGTTAACTTGTAACCACAGACGACTGGTCTGTAAGACCATGTGCAGTTGTAAAATTTTATATTTATTACTTCTACAATTTTTGTCCGATATGTCTTTTGGTATACCTTTCGATAAGTTGATCTACATCTGACTTGCAAGAACGTTTTTTGAATTTTTTAAAATTTAGCAACAAAATAGATGCACAACCTAATCTATACAGGGTGATTTATAACGTACGGATGAGATTTTGAAGTAGATAGAGGGGACTAAACTAAACATTTTTTATTAATAAAATTTCTAGAAAATCTCAATAACTAAAAAGTTACGAATTAAATAAAAAGTAGTTGTTCGGAAATTATGTGGGTAATTTACGTTTTAAATTTAAATTGGGGATATTTGAGTTAACTCCACCACATTTAGTTAAAAAAATGATTTAAAATAAAAGTAAAATAGAAATTGTGTCTTCTTAAGTTTTTCCTTTTAATGCTCAATAATTTTTATCAACAATCACCTTATAATTGAAGTTTTATCCACACTTATGAACCGTCTAAAGTACCACTTTATCCACTAGTGGAATAATGAAATTACTTTATTCCACTAGTGGGATAAAACCATGTCAATTACTACTGCATTGTTGGTAGCACTGTCAAGCTATGCCAAATTCGAAATTTGTAGGTTAAGTTTTGCGTCAATCTGTGTCAAATAACAAACACAACTTAACCTATTAACCTCTCATTTTTGACATAGACTGACAATACACTTCAGTACTGCCAAACGTATAACATTTGATCTTTCGGTACTTTCCAAATTGTCACTATGATTTTTCATGGCTGTCAATACAAAACGTATGTTTTTTAGATATTTATTGAGTTGTTGGATAAAACGTATTGCATTCGTGTTTAGTTGCGTTTTATCCACTTAAGAAAATTAAACGCTCTAACTGCGTTCTCGCGTTTAAACATTCTTGCGTGGATAAAACGCCATCTAAAACACTTATACAATAAATAACTATTGTAGCAACTATTGAGAGCTGCTGAATAATAAAAAAATAATAGGCAAATTGCCGTTAAAATTTAGGAAAGTGCCAAATTGACATTTCAGTAAATTTGACCATGTCAAATTTAAGATTTGTTGTTAGTGGTTGTTATTAAGTTATTAGTACGGATAAAATGATGAATTACACTAACTAAGAATACATGGACATGATAATAGTTTATGGAGCTGCCGATGGAAGTGCTGCACGATTAAGGCGTATGTATTTAGAAAAATTTTCAAATAAACCGACCCCTTCCGAAAATACATTTCTCCGGGTTATTGAACGAGGAAGAGAGACTGGGAATTTAAAATCCCAGAAGGGTCATGTTGGTGGAAGACCAAATCGACACGTTATTGATATTGAAGAAGAAGTATTGGAAAGGGTAGATGGTGAATCGACAACTAGTACCTACACGCCAAATTGTCCAGAAAGCTAATGTTTCTCAGAACTTTGTTTGGTGCACATTGAAAATGAACGGTTTATACTCTTATCATTTTCAAAATGTGCAAGGTCTTACTCCCAACGATTATCCGTTGCGGCAGCAATTTTGTGACTGGCTGCTCAATCGTACGGAAGCAAGAGCAGGTTTTCCTACAAACATACTGGTAACTGACGAATGCTGTTTCACCAGGAATGATAAGCTCAACTTCCACGATGCTCACACATAGGCTGATGAAAATTCTCATGCGATTTGCCAAAATAGCTTACAGCAACTTTCTTCTTCTTCTTTCCCAGCCCTAAGTCGTCCACTGCTGGACATAGGCCTCCCTCATGTCTCTTCATCTACTTCTATCCTGTACGATCTGGATCCAATTTCCTAAAACTCTTTTTACATCGTCGGCCCACCTCGTTGGTGGTCTACCTCTACTTCTGAGTGCGTCTTGTCTGAGTCTCCATTCGATCATTCGTTTTGTCTATCTTTAATTTTTCAATCTCGCCACGTGCCCCGCCCAATTCCATTTTAGCTCAACTATTCTCGATACAGCATCCTTGACCTTTGTTCGCTGCCTAATAGTGGCGTTAGGTACTCTGTCCCTTAGTGTTATTCCTAACATTGACCTTTCCATTGCTGCTTGTGTTACTCTAATTTTCTTTATGGTTTTGTTGGTTAATGTTAGTGTTTCGGCTCCATACGTGAGGACAAGGAGTATGCACTGATCGAACACTTTTCTTTTCAGGCATACCGGGATATTTGATTTAATGATGTTACTCAGCTTTCCGTAGGCTGCCCATGTTAGATTTATTCTCCTCTTAAGCTCGTAGTTTGATTATCTCTCCCGATGGTTAACTCATGTCCCAGGTATTTGTATGAGCATACTTGTTCGATCTTTATATCATCTACCCGAACGTTGTCGCTGAGGACAAGGTTTGTCATATATTTTGTTTTTGAGTAATTTATAGCAAGTCCAACTTCTATTGAGGCAGCTTTGAGTTCCTGTAGCATTTTGTTTGCTTCGTCTATTTTATCTGTGATCAGGACGAGATGGTCAGCAAATCTTAGGTGGTTTAGTAGTTCACCGTTGATGTTGATTCCAGACTGTTCCCAATTTAGGTTTTTATACATATATTCTAAGAGTGTTGTAAATAATTTAGGGGATATTACGTCTCCCTGTCTTACCCCTTTTTCTTTTGGAAATGTATTGGTGTCTTCGTGTAATCTTACTAATGCGGTTGCGTGGTTATATATGTATCTTAGTAGACCCGTGTATCTGAAGTCTATTCCGCAACGTTTCAGTTTAAATTTATGAGCTGGAATTGTGAACGACACCTTAATAGGGCCTTTCGAATTGCCGGCGCGTCTCAGTGGCGAATCTTACTTGCATTTTTTACAAAAAGTTTTACTAGGACTTTTAGAAGATGTTCCATTGGTTGTGCGACGTAACATTTTTAGTCGTTCTGCAAGAGATTATCTCGATCATACCTTTCCGCCACGGTGGGTCGCTCAAGGTGGATTTATTCAATGGCCCCTACTCAGCCCTGATCTCAATCCATTGGACTTTTTCTTATGGGGATACCTGAAAGACCAGATACATGCAACTGAAGTTGATAGCATTGAAGAGTTGCGCCATTGAATCAACGTTGCTACATAGGACTTGCGAGAACAATTTCCACAAGTGTCGAGAAATTTGATTCGTCGTGTGCTATTGTGTATTGAAAAGGAGGGGCAGCATTTTGAACAAGTTTTGTGATTTGTGTTAAATTTGTAGTTATTGTTGTATTTCCTTTTCATAATTTTTGTGTTTGTTAAATTTATGTTATTTCAAAAAACTTGCTTAATGTAATAAAAAGAAATTTTTTGCATTATTTAAAATTGAAAATAAGTAAATACATAATTTAAAATTAAAATTATATACACCAAGTTTTCAAGTAAGTTGTAAAAAATATTTTTCTTTAGTAGTCGATAAAAAATTAAAATTCGTTCGTTTTTAATTATAGGACAATAATAAGTTATTATTAATTATAAAAAAATTAATAATAACATTGAAATAGAAATTAGTTTTAGAATTTAGCATTGGAGTGAGCACTCTGTCTATATTGTCCATGTTTGAAATTATATCGTTTCCAAAGAAACAAAGAAATCTTGTTCCTTTGGAAAAAATCTTTGGAAAACAATTTATTTCCGCAGTACTCAATCAGTAGGAAACTTTTTTAAGACCTTTAAATCACTGTAACTTTGTTATTATTGGTTTTTCATCAAATGTTTTTTAATCTTGTATTATATATACAACCAAGACAAATTGTATCTTGTATGCAACCGTATATACGTACAAGCACACATTCAAGAACTAAATTTTAGCAAAAACAAGAATCGAAGTACATTAACCTAGACGTTTGAAGTTGATAACCCCGTTCATTTTGTTACAATTAATTGAAATTCCAATGAATTAAAGAATTAGAAAAAGTTGTCATCAGAATCGCTTTCAGAATCTGATTCCATTAAAGAAGTAACAATTGGAGGATTTCTCATATATTTCTGCCATTCAGCTTGAATTGGGTTTTCACAATGTATTACGCTGTTTTTCCAGTTTTCAGGAGTAAATTGGTCTAGGGATTGTTTCTGCAGTTCCTGGGGGAATGGGAACCATTTTGGTATATATATAAGTTTCATCAAGGAAAATAAACATATAATCTGCATCTGAATCTAAATACTGTAAATATTTTTTTAGGATACTGCATTGGTAACTAGCGTTTACATAGTTACAAACTGGTCTAGGCCAGTAAATTTTATCTACCTAACTCGTTTGTAACATGTAAACGCAATGCAGTATCCTAAAAAATTTTATACGATACACGACCGGCAGCATTTTTATGGCCTTGCCAAACATACAGAACTCGCCCTACGGGCTCATCCTGTAAAGTATTGGCGCAGCCATAAAAATGTTGCTACCGGTCTAATAACGTAAATGGCTATTGAATAAACTGAATTTGTTTAGCTTTAACATGTGATTGTTGGCATAAAATTAGGTGATTATTGCATTTTTTGTAGCGATAGCCCATGGATCTTATAATCTTATATAAAGTTATACTCCCTTGATTAAAATCTAATTCCTGTTTAACATATATATGTATATGTATATGTAAATCATCAATGGTGAAATGTACATTTTTCTCGTAAAATTCATACATTTTTCTATGCAGTTCTTCTGTTAAAAATTTAATAATCACCAGTGCTTCTTCCAATTCTTCGCCATTTTCAAATTTTGTATAAATGTCTTTAACTTGCGTTACGCTAACCTAAGGCAGGAGATGTAGGATTAGAAAATTGGGTTGAAAGAAGAAAATGTAGTAAAACGTATTGAAAATATAAAAGCAGCTTTTTCGAAAATTGTATATTTATTTAATTCAGAACTAATTTCTTGCCGTTATAAGCAATATTTATTACATACGGTTTCTTTGCTTCACTTCAGCCATTATATTTAAAATGTTTTGAATTACCATGAGATAAAAAAAATGATTCTGAGCAGGTCTTGATATGTGTTATACGTTTGGCAGTACTGAAGTGTATTGTCAGTCTATGTCAAATTCGAGATTTGCAGGTTAAGTTTTACGTCAGTTTGTGTCAAACAACAAACAAAACCTAACCTTTTAATCTCGACTTTGACATAGACTGACAATACACTTCAGTACTGCCAAACGTATATATCAAGGCCTGCTCAGATTCATTTTTTTATCTCATGGTAGAAGAAGGTAATGAATCAAAATGTACTTCAAATTTTAACGCTAGCTTCCGCATAAATTATAAACAAACATTAAAATGTATTTAATTTATGCATCGCCAAGTCAAGCGTTATCACAGGTTACATCTTGCCGACGTCCGAAAGAGAGATAACGAGCGCAAACCCGAGCTGCGCGGTAGAAACCAAAAGTCGATCCTCGCGCCGCTTCCCCCCACCGAAGGATATCCGAAGTGGCGACTAAAAACGACACGAAACATATAAAAGCAGTTGCAGCGCTCATTTTGAGAGAATTCCCAATTCCTGATTCCCGAAGATTAGAATTCCGATTCCCATCCCGATAGATTCCCATTCCTTTTCCTGTCCCGTCCGGGAGATTTTTCTTTTATCGGTATCCGCTCCAGAACTATCCTGTGGTCAGTTTCGATTTGGCGACTCCAACAGAGTGCCCAAATCACTGGCTTAATTATCCCGTAAACCGGCGTCGAAATCAGTTTTCGATCCGGTGATAATTAATAAAATATTCGGACCCCGACTCGGAACAATTAAATTTAGCCCATAATAATAATAGCAAAATTCGAGCTACGAACTTGCGCGGACAGTCAAGCATTTATTAACTATTCAGATTATAGCTGGCAACCTACCTAGAAGGTTCGCCGAGACGTAGGAAACTGTCCACGACCTGCAAGAACAAACAGCCGCACGGCAACATCCCCGTAGGACGAGATTCTGCCACGTGCATTTCGAGGTTATCTCGCCGAAAGACACCTGGTTCTCGCGGATCGAAGGCCGCCTGCCGCACCAATAATCCACGGCCGCGTAGCAACTCCTCGGGCTCTTTTCGGCGCCAATTGTAGTCGCACGCCCAAGGTAAGAAATACCGTAGATAAACTAATTTGTTTCTGTGGTTATAGTAACACAAACAAAACCGGCTAATCTGACAACTCGAGGTCAAGGGCGCCGACGCATCCGAGCTTCACGACGAGTTATGAGCCGAAGGCACGACAGACACCCGAATCTCGGAAGTATGCGCTCCGAAAGCTCGTTTCGCCTGCCGTACACCGACGTAGAAATGGTTGCCGCAATTCCAGGGAAACGAAAACAGCATTCCTGCCTAAATTTTTAATTTACTGTAATATACATTTTGTTCTCTTGATTTTCCAATAAGCCTTAAGTTTGTACATATAGATAAACAAAATAAACTATCTAAGGTAGTATCCTGGTGATTGTTTGCTAATTAAATGTATATCTGAGTGGACAAAATATCCCCGACTCGAGCTTAACCTGAGGCAGTAATTTTGGCACCATTAATAAGGGGGTGAAATGTCACATGTCGCCCTTCACAGGGACCTAGAAATTACGTAATGTCACAAAATCTTCAAGTAAAAGTAAAAAAAAATTAAATTGAAAATGGCGCCAAAATAAAATGCAAAACTTACTAACACCCTACTAGAGATTTTCATATTAACCAACTGATAGTAAACTCAAATTTTAGTAATGAAGGGGAGCACATGCACGTTTGCTGTGCACAGTTAGCCTTTGGTTAACTTAATAATTTTCCAAATAAGTTGCACTGTTAAATTCAATTTATTTAAGGTGTTATGCTAAGATTTGGAAATTTAAATACACAATCTATTTTATCAACATTCAATGGTTTAAAGACGTATGTGAATGCAAATTATTTCGGTGTTTTAGTTATACAGAGTCCTGGCTGTCTCCCAGTATTGATAATAAAAGCGTGGACATGGAGGGATATTACCTTGTGAGAAAAGACAGTGATGGATGAGGCGGAGGAGTTGCTTTGTGTTCGAGGCCATTATCATATATAATGCAACTAGTGGGTTCTTGACTATCAAATAATCATTTCTGTTTACACAATATATCGAGTGGAAACGGAAATGATTTGATAATGCAGAAGACACGTGTTGCATTCGGCTAGATTATATCAGGAATCAATAAACAACGTTTGAATAGTGTATTTTAAATATTAAAAGTACAGTTAATGTGGTTGCCATGACGATTGTACTGACAGCAGGTAACGTGATGTTTGTGAATGCGTGTGATTATCACCTATTAATCAGGAAGGTATGTGATTATCAGTTGCTATGTACATTATCAAAAGTTAGTACATGCGTAACTACGCATTTTGCCGTTTGTCATTGGTTGATGTTAGAGAGAGTGGTGTAATCGGTATAGAATAATACCTATTGAACATTATCATGATCTACAACAACTTTGGATAAGTATTTGTATCAACAAAATTAACATAGCTATTGAAGTTATACGAGGATTGTTGAATAGAAACACGTTTTCAATAATATTTCACATAGTTGCCAGATTTCTAGTGTTCCCCAGGGATCCATTGCAGACCCTACTTTGTATGCTATTTACACTTTTAACTTTCGTAGTCTGTTAGTCACTGTAAATATCACTTTTATGCAGATGATACGCAACTTTATTTAAAATGTTCACCTAATGACGTACACATTGCTAATACTTTTATTAATAACGATGTAAATAATTTAGTTTCTATTTCTAAAAATCACTGTCTCAAGATAAATCCTATTAAATCTTGCTTTGTAATTTTTGGTAAGAGGCATCTTGGACCAACAATGCAAAATCAATTAAATCTAACTGTATATGGCAACAGAATAACCCCTGTGGAACCAACTAGAAATGTGGGCTTAAATATAGATAATAACCTTCGTTTTAGTGGGCACTGTACGAAACTTATTCAGAAAACTTATTACAATTTAAAAATGCTTTATTTTGTCAAACATCTATTAAACATTAATCTTAAAATTAAATAATCACAAAATACGATTAATACAACTTATTTCTAATATTTATTTAGATTTGAGAATACATTATGAATGTAAAAAGTATGCAGAGGGTGTAAACTCAATGCGTATTAAAAAAGTTTACAAAATTAATATTGTTTAAGAACGAATAAGTTGTTTGAGGTGCGCATTAATGCTGTAATTTGTTTATTTTGTTAGTTTATATATTGTAGTGATAAATATTTTAATTTCAGCGTTTCGCGGGTGAGTGCTATGGAAGTGCGCCGCTAGGGGACGCGGGTTCGCGAGCGAAAGTGAGGAAAAAAACGGGCAGTCTATCGCCGGACGTGAACAAAACAAGGAGGTTTTGAGCGGGTGGAGACCGTTGTGGTGTTTATTTAGTGGTTACAAATAAGGACACAGGACAAATTAAGAATTTAGCTATCTAATATCGATGTGTTAGAGGTGCCCCCTTATTTTTGTAATTTTTCGTAATAAAGAATATTGTCTTAAAGTGGTGAGAAAATATATCTTTAACATAGTTCAGAAGTGGGATGCTTTCGTGTCTGCGTGATTTCCGGGGGAAATAGAGCAGAAGGACGTGTCCACAAGTGCCCAAGGCGAGCGAAAAAGCAAGAAAAACGGAATATTCAAGTGCTGTGGTAACGTGTCAACATGGCCGATTACGGATGGAGCGCCAGCCTGTAATTTGACCGTTAGGGGCGTGAACATCTTGTGCATCGAGAAAGGAAGTGACGTAGCGACACGTCGACGAGAAGGGGAAAAGCGAACGTGATTGGAACATTTTAGGAAAGCGAACGAAGATTCTCGAGAGGATGACCGACGAGTTCGAGAAGTTCCAGGCGCTTTTGCAACTGCGCTGTGAACGCGAGGGACAAAGTGGGAGAGTGAGAGGTAGTGACAGCGAGAGCGACGACCTCATCATGTTGGATGAACAGGCGGGAAATTTGGATCGGGCGGGAAGTTCAAGCTTTAACACGCCGGAGGTGAACGCGAACGCGGACAATAATCGAGTGAATACTGACAGTGATGTAATCAGAATGATGCAGATTATGACAGCAGAGAACAGGCGAAGAGACGCTTTGTTTGAAAGACTTATCACACAAGTGACAGCCGGGCAAACGAGTAGTGCCGGGAGTGCGGTTACGGGAAATCAAATGGCATATCACACAATGCCTGATTTAACGAGGACAATCAGTACATTTAATGGAGAAAGTAAAAGTGAAGCAAAAAGGTGGATAGCTAACATAAGAAGTATGCAGCTATTGCACCGGTGGCCGGATGCTTTCACTTTGGAAACAGCTCGTACACATTTGGTTGGAGGTGCAAAACATTGGCATGAAAGTAACTGGGAGAAGTTAAAAACATTCGACGAATTCGCGGAGAAATTTGAAGAAATGTTCAGTGGAGAGTTGTCGCAAACTGAGAAGTGCGGGAAGCGAATGACAACGAGAGTGCAGGGCCGGAGTGAAAGCATAAATTCCTACTTTCACGAAAAAGTCAAATTGTGTAAGGACGTTAAGCTGAGTTTTAAAGAAACCAAAGCGCAAATCTTAGTAGGATTGTGGAACAAGGATTTGTGTAATGTGGCAATGGGAAAAACTCAAGTTAACGAAGTGGAGTTGTTACAGGACTTGCAGGAATGCGAAGAAATCGGTGATGCGAGGAGTGGACGTTTCCGGGCAGAAAAAAGTGAAAAGCCACACAAACCCCAAAACAATAGCAGCAGCTTCGTCGGGGTGAAAAGTGAACCTCAGGGAGCAACGAAACCAGCCGTACCGGGTGCACAAAGGCATCCTGAAGTGAAGAAGGAGAAGTGGAAGTGTTTCAACTGCGGGGAACCATCGCATTTAGCCAGAGAATGCACTAAACCAAGAAAAGTGGTATGTTTTAATTGTAAAAAACCTGACCACATCAGCAGAGAATGTCCAGAACGTGTGACGCAGAGAAGTGAATCTGTGAATCAAGTGTGGAGAATAGGGACTGAACCGAAGAATTTAGCAGAAAGTGCGACAACGAAGTTCATACGGAATGTTGAAATAAACGAGCAAGAAGCGATAAAATGCTTCATTGACATTGGTGCTACGGTGAGCACAGTGACTGAGGAAGCCGCGAGAGATTTAAAATTAAAAGTTGAAAAGACGGAAAACAGACTGACAGGATTCGGAAGCAGTGCGGTAATCAGCAAAGGTTTTGCGAAAGCTAGAGTGAATCTAGATGGAATTAACGTAGAAGATGTGAATTTTTACGTGGTTCCGTGTGGGGTACAGAATCTACATGTATTACTGGGGCAGAACTTTACCGAACACCCTGAGTTAGCATATGTGCGGGTAGACGATACACTGCATTTTGGTTTGCGTAGTGAGGAACCGTTTGCGCAAATTAATTTGCCAGTTGCCACGCAATCAGTAGATATAACTGCTGCGAAAGATCAAAGTTTGGAACCCAGGAGCATAAACTTCGTGAGTGTGGACATAAATGGAGGCAAATTCACGGTGCCAGTAGCCAACAAAAGTGACGATGCAAACTTCGTAGTGAAAGGCGAAAAGGTAGACAAAATTCGGGAATTCGGTGTGAACATTGATTCGAAGAATATGTGTGGACAAGAAATGAGCGTGATGGAAATTGAATTATGCAGAGAAGCGATTACAAGTGAACAATTAAACGTGAGTGAAGAAATATCGGAGCGAGATTTGCGGAACCTAACAAGCTTGGTGAACGAATTTCGGGGGTGTTTCGCGCAAAACTTAAGCGAACTAGGTTGTACTCAGTTAATGGAAATGAACATAATTGACAATAATGTGCCGGTGCGTACGAGAGCTTATCGGGTGACTGCACACGAGCGAGAAACCATCGCAAAAATCGTGCGCGAGTGGAAGGCAAATGGTATTGCGACAGATACCACTTCGCCATACGCGTCACCGGGGTTATTAGTAGCCAAAAGTTCACACGAGCCAAGACTAGTGGTAGATTTTCGAAAGTTGAACCAACAGACAGTGAAAGAACATTATCCATTGCCGAACATGGATGATCAATTTGAACATTTAGCAGGGTGTACAATGTTCACTACCTTGGATTTAGCACACGCGTTTTTTCAGTTACCGTTAGCGCAAGGGTCTAGGTGTAAAACAGCTTTTGTTAAGCCAGATGAAACGGGGGAATTCACGCGAATGTGTTTCGGATTGTGCAATAGTCCATCGAACTTTGCTAGGCTAATGACGCGAGTACTAGGGCCATTAAGGAACAAGGTCGCGATGGCGTTTTTAGATGACGTGCTGATACCAGCAAAAAACTGGGACGATATGCTGGAGCGGTTACGACAAGTGTTCGAGGCCTTCCGTGCCGCGAATCTTACGATGAAGCTACGCAAATGTCATTTTGGAGCTTCAAGCGTGGACTTTTTAGGATTCAAATTATCTGCGGAGGGAATTTCCCCAAGTGCAGCGAAAGTGAAGGTCATAGAGAATTTTCCGCGACCGGGAAATGTGCGTGAAGTGAAACGATGGCTGGGATTAACAGGTTTTTTAGACGCTTCGTGAAAGGATATGCGGTGAAAGTGAGACCGATAAGCGATTTAACGCGGAAAGACAATGTGTTTATGTGGACAGACAAACAGCAGGTGGCGTTTGACGAGTTGAAGGACGCTTTGACGTCAGCGCCGGTCTTGCAGCTGTATAATCCGAGTTCGTATACAGAACTGCATACGGACGCGAGTGCAGTAGGTTTAGCGGGAATGATGTTACAACGAGGTGCAGACGGGAAAATGCATTTGGTATACGCGGTGTCAAAAAAAACGACAGATGCAGAGTCGAGATACCACAGTAGCAGGCTCGAACTGATGGCGGTCGTTTGGTGTATGGACAGATTGCGGCCATTATTGCTGCATATGCATTTCACGGTGGTAACCGATTGTCAGGCGTTGGTGTACTTAAATATGCAAAAAACTACAAACGCACAAATTGCTAGGTGGAGCCATTTACTTCAGGAATTTGACTTTGAGATTAAATTTAGGAAAGGTGAGAAGATGCAGCACGTGGATGCATTGAGTAGATCTCCAGTGGAAGCAGCCACGGACACGATGGAAGAAATCTACGAACAACGTCTGGAGGTTTACAATATAATGCCAGAAGAGGAGTGGGTTTTGTTAATCCAGAGCAGCGATCATAAGTTACAAGAAATAATAAGAGTGCTCAAGTTACCGAATAGTGAGCGTGACAAAGACGAAAGACAGGTGGTTCAAAGGTACAAGTTACGTAACGGACGATTAGTGCGCGAAGTTACTGTAAACGGGAAAATCCGAGAACTTTTTGTAATCCCGACTAGCATGCGGAAAAGTACGGTAATTAAATTCCATGATATGGCGGGTCATTTTAGTGTGGAACGAACAGTGGATTTAATATTAAGAAATTATTGGTTCGCTGGATTGAGGCATTACGTCAGACAGCACATACGTTCGTGCGTACTGCGTAGAATGCTTGTTGGTAAAAATACCTGGAGGTAAGCAAGCGGGAGAGTTGCACCCGATACCTTCTCCGAAGAGGCCGATGGGAAAAGTCCATTTGGACCATCTAGGCCCCTTTTTGAAAAGTGCGCGAGGGAACGCCCACGTTTTGGTGGTAATTGATGCTCTCACACGGTTTATTAGACTTTATGCGGTGCCGAGCACAAAAACGAGCAGTACATTGAAGTGTTTGCGCGATTTTGTGAACGATTTTGGTCTACCAGCGACGATTGTGACGGATCGCGGGACCAGCTTCACAGCTGACGGGTTCGAACAGTATTGCGCGAGTAATGGGATACGTCACGTGCTAAATAGCACAAGACATCCTCGAGCGAACGGAGTCTGCGAGCGGGTGAATAGGACCATTACGCCGGCGATTTTAACGAAAATGAAAACGGAGCGAATGTGGGACAGTTGCTTAAAAGAAGTACAACGGGACGCGAATAGTGTGGTAAATAAAATTACAGGGAAAACGCCATTCGAAGCATTGTATGGGTTTCGAGCTAACTTTCACGATGGTGCTTTACGGGAATTCGCGGGAAACAATGACGATTACGTATTACCAGCGAAGTTGCAGGACGAAGTGCGTGAAAAGGTTACAAACGAGCAGATAAAATATAAGGAGCGGTTTGACCGTAAACGGTATAAACACGAAGGATTTAACGTCGGGGACATTGTTTACGTCCGTTCGCCGCCAGTTTCAGTTTCCACGGGGGAACCTGTAAAAACACAAAGAAAATATAAGGGTCCATACACAGTGACCGGAGATTTAGGGAATGACACTTATAGGATTAATACAGTGGCTGCTGGTGCAAGCAGGAACTTCACGACCCAAGTGCACGTGTCAAGGTTGAAAGTGTACAAAAATCCAGTGGAAAATAAAAGCGGAGAGGAGGAATCTACGAGCGAAATAGAGGAACCTATCCGGATTAGTGGAGGCAAGAAACGTGACAACGTCGCATGCGGGGAGGACGAGAGCGAGGTCAAGGTCGCAGCTTCAAGGCGAGCAACGCGAGATTCCGAAGTGGGTCAAACAACATCCGGTGCTGTAACGATGGCAGCGGGACCGGTTAGACTTCGAACGAAGCGAGAGGTGGGGAGGCCATTGCGGTTCAAGGATTACGTGTTGGAGGGAGGCGGAGAGCCACGAGGACATCCGAGCGTTTCCCAATAGACCAAGAGCCCATAACACCTAAATTACTAGTCATAGCGGCAAGCTCGGTAGGTAGTAAACCCTTTTATATTGCCGAAGTAAGTTGCAAAAACGCAAGTATGGCAGCCGAACTGCGGTTAGAAATATTAACGGCGGCTTTGGAAAATTGTTAATAAATTTAGATATTTTTTTAATGTGGCAAGGCTAATTTTCGTTGTAATCGATAGACAAAGTCCTTAAACCCAGACGAAAATTATGTGCCATACTGATAAGAAGGGTATAAAGGGCCGCCATACTAGGTCAAACTGGTAATTTTTTAATTGCAAAAAAAATAATAGCGGCAAGCTTCAATTTTTGTTTACTACTTTATTTAAACACCAATTATCCAAAAATATAATTGCCATCCCACTTGGATGGTTATGTAGGTAGCCATACTGGTACAAACATGTATAATTTTTTGGCGAAAATTTGTGATAGCAGCATGGCTAATAAAATCGTACTTGTGTGTACCAGTATGGCTACCCACATAACCATCCAAGCGGTATGGCAATTATATTTTTGGATAATTGGTGTTTAAATGAAGTAGTGAACAAAAATTGAAGCTTGCCGCTATTATTTTTTTTGCAATGAAGAAATTACCAGTTTGACCTAGTATGGCGGCCCTTTATACCCTTTTTATCAGTATGGCACATAATTTTCGTCTAGGTTTAGAGACCTTGTCTATCGATTACAACGAAAATTAGCCTTGCCGCTTTAAAAATATATATTTAAATTTATTAACAATTTTCCAAATGTTTAGGAACCAAACATAAATTTTAATCCTTTTAATTTAATTAGGCGTCTATTTCACAAACATTATATATTGCATACGGAAAATGCTTAACAAAGCGTCAGCAGTAATGCAATTAGTGCTCGAATGACCTGGTGAATAGCCTGCAATTCTGCACTCTGCTAGTTGTTTGTTATGAAATTGAATACGCAAGTGCATATGCGAGCTGAAACGAGGGCAAATATTAAACTTTGTAAGCTAAGTCAGTATTTTTATATGTATAAATAGAAAAATATTCTAGTCAATAAACATACAGTTTGAAGTTTTTGTTTCACTGTGTCACGCTGACCAACGGCCCCAGGTCTTTTTTGGTACATCATCTCGTGTGAGACCGCACGAGACCGTTGGTTTGCACCCCTTTTTAATTCCTGCACCCCTAAGATATTCCTGCAACTGTCCAAATTAAATTCATACAGTCCATTACAAGCTCCACCCTGAACATTTTGGTCCTTTCGAGCCTTTAGACGTTCCTGCCCCTAGCATTTTTGTCCTTCGAGCCATTAAAACGTTTCTGCCCCTAGTATCTGATATTTCGAGCCTTTCAACGTTCCTGCCCCTAGCATTTGGTCCAGTAATCCCTTAAAACGTACCAGCCCTCATCGAACAAGACCGTTACGATGGCGCAGCGACGGGAGATTTTCACAACCCAAGAAGATTTAGCAGAATCCATTCGCAGGCAGATTATCAACGTGAGGAAGGATGGCCCATCAAGAAAAAATGCAGCATATATCACCGCTCGCAGATCCACCCTAAAACAACTTTGGGAAGAATTTGAGGCCAACCATTCAGACCTGGCGAAGGAAGTCGAGGAAGAACACCCTTATTTTAAAAACAATTTTTTTCAGCAAACCAAAGACGTTTACAATGAAGGGGTTGCCCTGCTCGACAAGTGCGAAGAAAATCTAGCCACACTAGGTGAAAGTTCACAGCAGCCAGCTGGACCAAAAGAAGATACGACCGCACGTGCTGACAAGGAGGGACAGTTTAGAATAAGAAGGCTACAGATCAAGGTGAATTCACTCCAAAGCGACATTCAGGAAGTCTGTAATAGGTTGAATGAGGAATGCAGTAAAAGGTATTGTGAATACAACATTAAGAATTTTAAGGATGATTGGGATGACATCAGAGCTCTAAACGAGGAGATACTATCCCACGGTAGCTACGACGACAAGGAGTTCCGTGAGACCAAGAAGATGGTGAACGAAATAATTATGCTCCTGTTCCAGCACATCCAGGATGAAGATGTTCAAAGTGTCAAGGAAAACAGTCATGCGAATATAGTGTTACCTGCTCTCAAAATTCCAGTTTTTGAAGAGACCTACGAAGCATGGCCTAGCTTTCATGACATTTTCCTAAGAATTGTTCATGAAAACCCACGACTAAGTAAGGCGGAAAAAATGCAGTACTTGAAGTCGCAGTTACGAGGGGAAGCCAGCAAGTTAGTGCAACACCTGGAGGCAACTGAAGCCAATTACGAGTCTGCATGGTTCATTATAAGGAACAGATACGACAACACCAGGCTGCTACTTGCGAAGTATTTGGATGACATATTCAACCAGGCAACCCTGTCGAACGAATCTGCAGAAGGGATCAAGAAACTCCATGACAGGACTGCAGAATGCCTAAGAGCAATTGAGAACTTAGGAATTGAAACGGCCACATGGGGGCCTATCATGTGTCATATAGTGACACGGAAGTTGGACAAGGAAACCAACAGACTGTATGAGCAGTCACTAACGGCACCAAGAGAAGTGCAAAAATTCGAGCAGCTACTGAATTTCTTAGAAACAAGATTTCAGTCGCTGGAAGCTGTACAAAGACGGAACAAACTCGAACCCAGAAAACAAGGAATTGGGAAACCATGGGAAAGTCACCAGGATCGGTGGGCAGTGAAGACGTACCACACTGCTGACATATCGTGCTTCCACTGCGGAGGATCACACAGCATTAAATCCTGCCCAAAATTCAGCAATCTAAATATATCCGAACGTTGGGACTTCATAAAGAATGAAAAATTATGTTCAAACTGCTTCAAGCCTACAGGAAAATATAACTCCAGACACTTTTGCCCAGGGAAATGCAAGGAAAAAATTATTGAGACAGTCAAAGAGATTCATCCCGCATCAAATGGATCCATCCCAGGAGTAACAATCCAGCAGGTGAAGAAAATATCAACAACCGATCCTACAGCGGAAGAACGAGCAATAGCAGCTGCCAATATAAAGAATACGGAAGTTCAACATCCTGTTATCATCGAATGTGAAAAAATAGCATCTTATCATTCGCAAGAAAATCACCAAGTGCATGGAGTTTCCAAAGTCCCCATTCATGAAGTCCTCGTTCACGAAGTCTCCATTCAGGAAGTTCCCATTCACAAAGTCGATGGACAGAAAGGAAAGGAAATTGCAGGCCACGAACAAATCGTTGAAACTCCTACAGCAGCTCCAAGCAGTGGATGCAGTCCAGAAATTGCAGGCCACGAAAAAATCGTTGGAACTCCTCCAGATGCTTCGACAGCAGCTCCTAGCGATGGATGGAGCCAAGAAGCTGCAGCAATAACTGCTGCTAACAACAACACCTCCGAGCTCACTAAAAACTTGACCCTCGGTAATGGACGGAGCCCAGAAGTTACAGCAATAACTGCAGAAGATGGAAAACCCTCCGACACCATTAAAAACTTGACACCCGGTGGAGAGCGGCACCAAGACTTGTCGGCAGGGGATGCAGGAAAAGAAAACACCAAACACGTCGTACCTAGCGATGGATGGAGTCAAGAAGTTGCAGCAGGAACTGCAGCAATCGAGAAACCCTCCGAGTTCAATAAACAATTAGCACCTAGTCGAGGGTGGCATCAAGAAATGGCATCAAGAAATGCAGCAAGCGAGCAAACCTGCGAGTTCGCTAAATACTTAGCACCCGGTGTAGGGTGGAACCTAGAAATGGCAGCAGCCAGGAATTCAGAAAATGAAAAATCCGAAACCAAATATTCTACGCCTAATAGAAGGTGGATTCAAAAACTAACAGCAACAAGTTCAGAAAACAATAAACACAATGCTAAGCACTTAGCCCCTCGTAGAAGATGGTATCAAGAAGACGGCTTATTAAAGTCTGCGAGGGAATTTACCGAAAGCACGCAATATGTAATACCGATGCGGCATCCTCTAAAACAGCTAACCTCGACAAGAGTGATATTAATTATCGTATTCACTCATATAATGTTCGTCTCCAAAGGAAGAGGCAGCCGATGGACGTTGGCAGGATGTTCCAAACCAATTGGTAACATAGTCAACGACACAATAACACAAAAGCTCTTTTACAGAAATAGCAAAGGAGCCAGTGTTGCAGCAACCGAACCACTTCGAGGATTTACAACCCTCTCGGTTAGACCTGCAACATCATCTGAAGGAAATAGCATGGAGAGCCATCCGACGTCGCTACTACCTATCCAAGAGGACAAGTTAAAGGAGATCGAGCCAATAGGAAAACATCTTTACCTATGTAGGCCATCCGCCGTTCGAAGTATTGAAGACAATCCTAATTGCATCATTGACGAAATCTATCAACGATTAAACAAGATCAAATGTTTGGTCCATCAGTTTACAGTTAAGACACTGGTATGGAAGAAACTGTACGCAGCGAATACATGGTTGTTTATTCCCAATCAACCCACAACAGCAGCAGTACAATGCAGCGGGAATCGAGAAGATGTGAAGATTCAAGATGTTGGCATAATCCAGATATCCCCAGATTGTACTATATACACCAAACGGACTACCTTGCATACTCAGCTATTTACTACTATTCCTGTCGTAGCTGGGTTCAACAAACCAATGCAAGTAATTATTAACACTACTTTGCAGAATACGAGCACCCACCCTCAACTGCAAATGGAGGAACCTGTGTTGCTACCGTCCGATCATTTTCAACGCCTACAAGAAGAAGAGGACGAGTTGCAGCTACATCAGGAATATCCATTGTGGCACCATCAACATACCATCATGGTGAACACTGGTACTAAAATCGGTATCTTGGTATCAGTTTGTATCATCTGGACATTATGGAAGTACTGGAGAAAGAACAGGAAACCGCAGCCACGCCCAAATGCAGACCCGTCAGAGAGCTTCAGGTTACAACCACTGCCACCTGAGGAAGAAGATGGAGAGACAGCCTCAGCCACACCATCCCGGCCCTTTGTCGCTCGGCAGAATGTTTAGGAACCAAACATAAATTTTAATCCTGTTAATTTAATTAGGCGTCTATTTCATAAACATATTATATTGCATACGGAAAATGCTTAACAAAGCGTCAGCAGTAATGCAATCAGTGCTCGAATGACCTGGTGAATAGCCTGCAATTCTGCACTCTGCTAGTTGTTTGTTATGAAATTGAATACGCAAGTGCATATGCGAGCTGAAACGAGGGCAAATATTAAACTTTGTAAGCTAAGTCAGTATTTTTATATGTATAAATAGAAAAATATTCTAGTCAATAAACATACAGTTTGAAGTTTTTGTTTCACTGTGTCACGCTGACCAACGGCCCCAGGTCTTTTTTGGTACATCATCTCGTGTGAGACCGCACGAGACCGTTGGTTTGCACCCCTTTTTAATTCCTGCACCCCTAAGATATTCCTGCAACTGTCCAAATTAAATTCATACAGTCCATTACAAGCTCCACCCTGAACACCAAAGCCGCCGTTAATATTTCTAACCGCAGTTCGGCTGCCATACTTGCGTTTTTGACACCTAGTTGGGCAATATAAAAAGGTTTACTACCTATCGAGCTTGCCGCTATGACTAGTAATTCAGGTGTTATGGGCTCTTGGTCTACAAGCAACGAACCAGGAAATCAGGAATGGCCGAATGATAAATATTTAATTTCAGCGTTTCGCGGGTGAGTGCTATGGAAGTGCGCCGCTAGGGGACGCGGGTTCGCGAGCGAAAGTGCGGGAAAAAACGTCTATCGCCGGACGTGAACAAAACAAGGAGATTTTGAGCGGGTGGAGACCGTTGTGGTGTTTATTTAGTGGTTACAAATAAGGACACAGGACAAATTAAGAATTTAGCTATCTAATATCGATGTGTTAGATGTGCCCCCTTATTCCTGTAATTTTTCGTAATAAAGAATATTGTCTTAAAGTGGTGAGAAAATATATCTTTAACAGTAGTAAATAATACATACTACTTATGGTGTTTACACTTTATTAATTTATACACGTAATTACTACTAGAAAATGATGTGATTTTTATGTAATTTTGCATTTGGTAAATACTAAAGCATGGAGCTATATAGACCAAGAGCCCATAACACCCAAATTACTAGTCATAGCGGCAAGCTCGGTAGGTAGTAAACCTTTTTTATTGCCCAACTAGGTGTCAAAAACGCAAGTATGGCAGCCGAACTGCGGTTGCAAATATTAACGGCGGCTTTGGAAAATTGTTAATAAAATTAAATTACTATTTTTAAAGCGGCAAGGCTAATTTTGGTTGTAATCGATAGACAAGGTCCCTAAACCTACTTAGACGAAAATTTTGTGCAGTACTGATAAGAAGGGTATAAAGGGCGCCGTACTAGGTAAACTGGTAATTTTTCATTGCAAAAAAAAAAAAATAGCGGCAAGCTTCAATTTTTGTTTACTACTTCATTTAAACACCCATTATCCAAAAATATAATTGTCATACCGTTTGGATGGTTATGTGGGTAGCCACCTTAAAATGAAAAAGTTAGTTGTAGAGTTGGCTACTTCGTGTCGCAAGGCGTTTTTCTCAAAAACGAAACATACATTTTAAATTCTGTTTACGCAAAAAAAAAAACTTTTTGGAGATAAATTGCAAGGTGTTTTTAAAATAATTTTTAATGACCTTCTTATCAATAAATTGCCATGAAATCCATATCGTTTAACAGATAATGCTACAGGCTATCACACAAAAATTATATGATTGGCCCACATACGTAGTAGAAATGGCTCGTGAAACATTGGCTACTTTGAGCAGTTTTACCTTTACCCGCCACTTAATAAAACTTTGATCTCTTGTAGTAAGGTCACCAAATGGAATACGACCTATGTTCATATAACCTTTTTTACTCAAAATGACCTCCCCAACAACCTGCTGAAGTTTGTTCCGCCCGTTATAAATCACCCTGTATACATTACATATGTGTTATATGCAATGTATTTGAAATACATATTTGCTATGTATGTATATTATACAACTAACGTATGTAACAAAAGTTTTGAGAAAAGGTTTGAGTATGTATATTTGATTCAAATTCAATTTTATTCATAGAACGCTTAATATATGTTGATCTTACATCTAGGATAACATTAATAATAGCACTATATAATGGCAAGTGTTCCATTATTTTCAGTGGCCCGCAATTTTTTCATCACATGTCGCATAAGCTCTTGGGCTAATTTACATCAATTTTATAATTTTTGAAATATTCTGCGACGAAGTAGTACCTTATTTTGTGCATCCCAGCCATTGTCGGACACCTATCTGCTTAGCAAAGCCCAAAAATCCTTGATATGTCTTGACTGAAGAATATTGGGTGGGTAGTCATGTTTTGGTATAAATGGAACATCGTCCTGATTCAGTCAATCTCTCATGGTTCTCGCATAATTGCAAAACGCCAAGTCTGGCCAAAATATTATTTCATTAGCAGTATATGTATTTTTGGCACTTACGTCTTTTGAGAGTTTAAAGGATTACGATGCAATTATCCATGCACAATCATGTATGAAACATGAAAATGTCGACCTAACCACCGAATTGATGTGTTTAAGCTATCTTTAGCTTTTCTTACCATTCTGTCGACAACCCGTACGGACATCTTTTAGGGTCTTGACTTTTAGGTATATTTACACAAGGTATTCCTGGTTCGCATTCTCTTATAGTTCGATAAATTATTGAAACTACCACATTTTGGTCACTGAAGATGTTGACAATGTCGAGCTTAGGCATTCGTCCAACCAATTGATAAATAGTCATTCAGATTTCAAGCGTGTAAGACATTTTGATCAATGTAATTGCAAAATTTCTATTCTTATCATAAATTCTGATATCCATAGATTTTTTGTTTCCAATGGCAACTTGATAATGCATCGTTTAAGTATATTTCTCTAGCTTTAAAAAAATTCTCAAAACTTTTGTTACATACGTTATTAATATACAAGGTGGTGACTTGTGCAATGAATCATAGGAATTTCAATGCTAAATCTTGTATGTCCAATTATTAGCCATTCTAATCATTTTAAGCGAAAAGTGTATTTAGTTTTTCAGTCGAGTAAAATATAGGTATGCGTGTTTGTGTTTGTGGAACAATACTTTTTCTGTACGAAGAATAATAAACATTGTCGGTTAAACCGCGGCAATAATAATAAAACAATTTGAACGAATTGGAAATTTATTTTGAATCAAATAAATGTCACAATTAGAGATATGTCTGTTATATATTTGAAACAGAACAGGAATAAGGTGTCTCATCTGTAAAACTAAGCTACCCTTCGTTGCTGTTTTATATTCACAAAACGAATAGGAATAAGGCTTTCCACCTGTGTGTCTTCATATGTTGAACTAAGTTACCGTTCTTTGGCGTTTCATATTTAGAAACAAAAGAGGAATAAGGTTACTCACCTGTATGTTTCTTCATATGTAAAACTAAGTTACTCTTTTTTGGTGTTTTAAATTTGCAAACAGTACAGGAATAATAATAATAATTTTCTTTATTACCCTTGAGCACATATACAATAAAGAGAAATGGCAGAGGAAAAGTACTATCAAACTCAAACGGGTAGCCACAAGGCGGGTGTCTCATCTGTATGTCTCTTCATATGTCGAACTAAGCTACCCTTTGTTGCTGTTATATATTCACAAAAAGAACAGGAATAAGGTTTTTCACCAGTATGTGTCTTCATATTATGTCGAACTAAATTACCCTTCATTGCGGTTTTATATTTGCAAACAGAATAGGCATAAGGTTTTTCACCTGTATGTGTCTTCATATGTTGAACTAAGTTCCACTTAATTGCTGTTTTATATTCGCAAACAGAACAAGAATAAGGTGTCTCATCTGTATGTCTCTTGATATGTAGAACTAAGTTACCCTTCGTTGCTGTTTTATATTTGCAAACAGAACAGGAATAATATTTCTCACCTGCATGTATCTTCATATGCTGAACTAAGCTCCCCTTTATTGCTGCTTTATATTCACAAACATAACAGGCATAAGATTTTTCACCTGTATGCGTATCCATATGTTGAACTAACTTACCCTTTATTGCAGTTTTATATTTGCACATGGAGCAGGGATAAGGTGTCTCATCTGTATGTCTCTTGATATGTAGAACTAAGCTACGCTTTATTGCTGTTTTATATTGACATACAGAACATGAATAAGGTTTTTCACCAGTATGTATCTTCATATGTCGAACTAAGTTACCCTTCATTGCTGTTCTATATTTGCAAACAGAACAGCAATAAGATTTCTCACCTGCATGTATCTTCATATGCTGGACTAAGTTGCCCTTTATTGCTGCTTTATATTCACAAACATAACAGCCATAAGGTTTTTCACTTGTATGCGTCTTCACATGTCGAACTAAGTTACCCTTCATTGCTGTTTTATATTTGCAAACAGAACAGGAATAAGATTTCTCGCCTGTATGTGTCTTCATATGTATAGCTAAGTTAGCCTTCAGTGCTGTTTTATATTTGCAAACAGAACAGGAATAAGGTTTCTCACCTGTATGTGTCTTCATATGTAAAACTAAGTTACACTTTTTTGCTGTTTTAAGTTTGCAAATAGAACAGGAATAAGGTTTTTCACCAGTATGTGTTTTCATATGTGCAACTAACGTATCTTTCCTTGCTGCTTTGAACTCACAAGTAAAACAGGAGTAAGGTTTTTCACCTGTATGTGTTTTCATATGTACAATTAATTGATTTTTCCGTGCTGTTTTATACTCACAAATGGAACATGAGTGAACTCGTTTCGCATGAGTAATCATGTGTTTCAAGAAACTACCCCTATCTTCTATTTCATATTCACAGATGTTGCACACAAACCGTTCCTTTAGATGATCTCCACTTGCTTCACACGTAACAAGTAACTCATCTTTTATATTAACTTCCTCCTGTTTAATATTCAAACCGTGATGAGCTGCGTTGTCGATAGTTATAATGAGCTCTTGCTTTACATCTAAGTTTGCGACTGCACTATTTTCATCAACGTTTATTAGTGGGTCATCTAACCTGATGGTTGTTACACTACACAAACTATTATCAGGTAATTCCTGCTCCACGTCCATTGTGGTAAAAAGAATGGAGTCAGGATTTCTTGAATGCAATAACTGAAACAGAATGCAAAGAGAAATGTAATTATGTTCAGTTGGTTATCTTTATTTTTAAAATGAGCTATAACTGAGTTCTACTATTTTTGCTTACATTGAAACTATTGAAAGAAATTGGAAGAATAAATTTATACGGTAAATTTAGCCCAACTGGAAATCAAATGTTGCACTGCAAAATAGGTCAAATGGAATTCGAAAGAACTATTTCGATATACAGGGTGTCCCTTTGTCGATGAATGAGCTTGTGATGGTTTTAAGGAAAAAACACATATTTTCAACTATTTGTTCAGAAAATGTGAGTCTTAACATCGACATTAAAAATGTTTACGGTTTTATTCTGTATGCAAAAGAATCCGTGACTGTAATCTCAATTTTCACGCAAAGCTCTCGACTGGTCATTGAAATTATAAAATGTAATCTTTAATTTAAAGTTACTTACAAATGTTACTTCTTAACACGTTAATTCATTTTTGGAACAAGTAGTTGATAATCCAATACAAGTTAAGATATATGGCGTAAAGCAACCGCGTGAACGCTCAGGTACGATGTGGACTAAAAAACTGTTGGTGTGGTTCTGAAAAAATGTAATTACTTTTTAAATATTATGTCTTTTACCTAGACTGATATTTCCCGATGTATCGTCAGCATTGCTAACTCGTTAAGTCGATTCTAAAATACAGAAAACAAACAATAAGATTGATTGGTTTTTTGATAAATTACATGTTGTTTTGTAAACATAGAAATGGATACTCTACGAGTAACTGGAACGGCCTTGCTCGTTATAAACCAATGCACGTTTGTGAAGCAGGCGTACTAACGAAAGAGATAGCACTACTGTAGTATTTGTATTTCACTCCAACTCACAGTTATTTACGCGAGACGTGTGCCAGATCCGCGAACCTATTTGATATTTACCTGATTTTACCTAGTTCCAATCATTTCAAGTTGTAGAATCGGTGGTAGTTTGTTCGTTTGTTGTATAATACAAGTTAAAAGCAAGAGGAGCATCGTGAAAGTATTTTAAACAATTAAAAACTAAGTAAATGTTGCTGTAAACCATTTCGGTGAAAAACTGCATTTATTTGTGCCAGCGCATCCGGTATCAGAAAAAATATTTTCAGAAGATTTGCACGAACTTCAGCTAGTGAAGAATATTGTAAATATTTTCTTACAATGACGCATGCAACACCCTGGAAAAGTGTATAATTTAAATTGCATGATAAGCAAGCACCAATTGGGCATAAAATGGCAAAATGAATTTTATTTAAAAACTGCTGTTTTTTGTATAGTATACGTATAGGTATTGGACAATAAATATTAATAAACAATAAATGTTACTATTTTTTGCTTTTTAACTCCGTTTACGATAAAGGAAGTACCTATTGCATTTACCCAAAAAATTGGAAATGGAGTTTTCTACAGATCTTCACGTTTTAGAGTCCCCTGAACCCAAAAAACATGTTTTTGTTCATTCGTCTGTCTGCCTGTGTGTCAGCCTGTGAACATAATATCTTAAAAACGAAAAGAGGTATGGCGTTGAAACTTCATATAAAAGTTTCGTGTACTATGTATATGCGACATCAAGCTTTTGAAGAAAATCGCATAACCGGAAGTAGGTGTTTAATTTTTCGATTTTTTCAAAAACGGCTCTAACGATTTTTTCTAAATTTTACATTTTTATTAAATTTTTAATGTGTATTGATGTGAGATATGTGATTTTTCAGTTGAATACTGTAATCATTAAATTTTACCTGTTTTAAAGTTAAGTTGCTGTAATTCGTCCATAAGCATTAATGAGCTAGACAGAGAGCGATATACTACATATAGGCGGGTTGCATAACTTCACGAGTTGACACGTTCAAGGAACACTAGAGGCCTATCCAGTTATACGTAGTATTTGTATATCTATCTTTATAAAGGACACCTCTGGGAGTCCTTTGTGGTGTTGCAGAGTCGGACTGGCAACATTTGGCCTACCGGGCAAAGAATGCATGTGGCTTCCACATGTAAAAATAAGGGGGGAGGGCACCCCTCTTATAAGTAATGGCGCAGTACAATATCGGCAGGTGAAAGTACAACAAAATCAATAACTGCGATAAATAAAACGATGGAGGAATGGAAAAAATATGTATTTTTATAATTTTAAAATTTAAACATGAAACAAGATAACAAAAAAATAACAACATCTCTTCCGCTTGATGTTGGCGGCTTCGACAATGGTTTTGGAAAAAATTGGCTGGGTCGAAGCTGGGGCCTCTAAGAGCATTTTTCCCAGCTTTTTCTAGCTTCACAGTGTCGCTTTGATGCACTCGTTTATGTGGCGGCTTTTTCTTTTCCCTTTCTTGATCAGACATTTCACATTTAAAATTGGGCACATCAATTTTCAAACGACCAAAACCTTTGTCTTACAATAATTTGACAGAGTGCCCGGAAAGCAGACCCGACCCTGCTTCTGGAAACTTAGCTTGGTTACGAACTTATCGATCCTGCAGGGCTCTGTGAGGTAAAATCGTAAATTATACCTAGATGGTACAAATCACAACTAGATGGCAGCATAGATAAACCAGCTGCTAGAAAAATGAAACTATAGAATGCAAACTGGAGGCATTTTCTTGAGCCCGAATAGCGCCATCTGTTATCTTGTGCCCGGTGCTATTTCTAGGCCGACTAGACGGAATGGTATTCAATTCTAAAATTATTATACAAAATGGCACAATAACTAAAAAACATGAAAAATTGTATGTTATTTTATATTTGCTATATTTACTCTTTTTTTTGTAGAAAATAAGTGCTTTGTTATAAATTTGGTCTTTATATTAACCACCCTAGTGTCTTTCCCCACTTAAAATTAAATTTACTCCTTTCATATATAAAAATATTGTTTATGTCCTACCAGTACATTAATTGAAATTAATGACTGTATTTTAAGGCATCTTAGATACAAAATAACGCTCCAGGGCAATTATTTTCTTCATAAGAACACTAGGGTTATTATGAAAAATTAACAGTATTTGTTTCCATGGATACAACTTTATTATGCAACACTGTCACAATGAAAATTAATGACAGCTCAGCTAATGTCACAAATCTAACTTAGATCAGCTAACTAGATCAATCTTAACTACTATATCATACTAATTATATGAATTGAATATGAATATGAATTAGGTAAGAAAATTGATAGGACATAAAACCTTGAAGGCACCATGGGCATTATGAGCTAAGAGCCCGCGATTGTTGTACATACCTCGGGCCAAAGCCCTCGGTTAATACACTAACAATCTTGGGCTCTTATTTTACTCATAATGCCCTTGGTACCTTAATAATTATAAATTAACTATTTGATCTATAATTTCACAGTTAAAATTGAATTTTACGTGGTGTGGAATTACATTTGCAATTTTGTATTTTATATTTAAAAAAGAATTCGCATTTCCTAGTACTATTTTAGATAAATTATAAACGAATTAAAGTAGACACCTCTCCTGGCCCTGATAAAATTATTATGCGTTCCATAAAAAATAACTCCAAAATTCTTTCTATTATAGCAAAAATTGCCACATTAATGATACAAAAAATTTTTGTTCCAAAATTATTCAAATTAGCACGTACGGTATTAATATTCAAAGGTGGTGATGAAAAAGACATTAATAACTGGCGTCCCATAACAATTTGTTCTCTTCTTAGAAGAATAATAGAAAAAGTTTTAGATAGACAAATTAGAGATTATGTTGTTATTAATAAAAATCAGAGAGGATTCATGCATTTACCTGGTTGCTTAATTACTAATAAAATTCTAGAAAATATTCTACATAAATCTAAAAGCCAAAGAGATACAGTTTCTTTAGTGTTTTTAGATATTATGAAAGCATATGATTCAATTGGACACGATCATTTAACAAATGTAATAAGATCTTCTGAAATTCCATCAAAATTACAAGATTTAATTATAAATCTTCAAATGGACAATGAATCATATATTGATTTGGGCATTAAAAAAAGTAAATCGTTTAAAATAAATAAAGGAGTTCTTCAAGGTGCTCCTTTATCACCTATTTTATTTAATTTATGTGTGAATCATATTTTCGATGAAATCTCTGAAAACAACATCAAAAATGATTTAGGATATAATTTAGTAAATGATTGTCGCCCAAACCTGTTATCAATAATTGGTTATGCCGATGACACAGTGTTAGTGGCAAAAGACCTTTCTTCGGCAGATAAATTGCTAGTTATGGTTGAGAATAAATTTAAAGAAATTGGCCTGAATATAAATCCATCAAAATCATCGGCTATAATAATTGAGAATGGTTTGTTAGAAAACACATCACTAACAACAATAGACAACAGTAAAATTAAGTCTTTAAATTACAATGATACAATTAAATATCTTGGTGTATCAATTTTCGATGAAATCATTTTTGACGAAAACTCTATTCTTAAAAGTTTTGCTAATTCCTTAGAAGTTTTAACAAAATCATTATTGATAAAATCAAATCAAAAATTAGATATTTTAAAACAGTATATTTCTCCTCTCTTGATTTATCCTTTACAGGTAGCACCTTTAAACAAAATTTCCAAAATGTGTTTAGAAAAAGTAGATTTAATTATTCGAAGTTGTGTTAAAGAAATTTTACAACTGCCAGGGGACACTCCCAATAGTTTTTTATATTCATCAAAGGCTGTTAAAGGCTTAGAAATATTCAATACATTTTGGGAGGCATTTATTCAACAACATAATAAATTTTTTATTCTTGAGAAAAGTGTTTGTGATTATATTTCAGATGATAACACTACAATGAAAAATAAATGTTTGGAAAAACTAAATTTAAATAGTTTAGAATTGGATACCACTATTTCTAGGAAAAAGTCTAGCAAAATTATACGTTCTGCTTTACGTGAAAAGGAATATTTTAAATGGTGTAACTTAAAGCAAAAGGGAAAAGGAGTAATTTTATATCAGGAGGTTAAAAATGCAAATAATTGGGTTTATAAAAGATCTGGTCTAAGCACGTCAGAGTGGTGTGACCACAGTATATATACTTCACAGACTTTTCTGCCTCGACCTAACGGTCTCGGCGAAGATTGACATTCTCACGCGCCATAAAAAAAACACTCGTTTCGTGCACTTAATGCAAAAATTACTATTATACAACGTTTGGAATTTGTTTGAATTTTGTAGAAACATTTGTGCATTTTTTTGAAAAAAAAAATGTGGGGACATGTTGGCCTCCGAACTGGATTGGCTTACCGGGCATTTGTGGGCCAGTTTGCCACTGAGTGTGGCTGTCGAAACTGTAAGTCTGCAGATTTTTTTTTAATTTACAGCCGTGTAGCTACTGGGTATCGGCATGTCCCGTCTTACAAGTTCAACCAAGACAATCTTGCTGAGAAGTATTTTAAAACAGCTAATTTTTAACACTTTCTGATCTACTTATATATATAAGTGTGCTTTGTTTGTAAAAACCAATAATACTAAATTTACATTAAATAATCAGATTCATCAGTATGACACAAGAGAAAGCGAAGATGTACACATTCAAAATTATATTATCATATACTATAATATAAGAGAATACCTAAAATAAATTGAGCACCTTGTACACGTACAAAGCAATGCAACAAAACTAAGTACTGCAGAATAAACATTTTTGTTTTTATATGCATTTTCTAAGCTATTTATTTTCCCTAATTATGATCTCATTAACGAAATTACTACATTAAAAAATTCCAATGCCATAACACTACAAAAGAAAATATGAAATAATTAGGAATGCAAGTAACTTTAACGTCGATGGCACATGTTGAACCGGAGTGTACCCTTTACCCAACTTGTACAGCAACTGCTGCTCGACGTACAACTTTTTCTCTTTACTGGCTGCTTCTACAGTACTTTTGCATGCTATTTGGCTAGCTATTTTGTTAAATAGGTACTTAGTTTGTAGCAATAGTAACTAATGTAAATTCCATAACCATAAACCATTGTGCTGTGATCCAAAACCATCGTTGAATTTTAGACATTTAATATAATAATATAGATGTTAGATATTCGAAGTACAAACTTAGTCTATTTCTAAATATCTAATGCATTCTACAGGGGCGCAGGAACTGGGGGGGCAAGGGGGGATTGCCCATCATAGAATATCTCGGGGGGGGGGGGGGGGGGGGGAAGAATGCAATTTGCCCCCCTGATATATTCTGAGGTGTTTAAAAATTTGTACATAGGGTTTTTTCACATTAATCTGTACGAGATACTAAATTTCGTTGTTCTATCCAGAGATCCAAAAAAAAAAAAAAAAAAACTGTTCCTCAGCGGGCTGTGGAAATTCAACGTATGAATAATATGTTGGTGACACTGTACGCCAATGTCAAATTCGAGGTTAGCAGGTTAGGATTTGCGTCATTTTGTGTCAAAAGTGACTGAAAACCTAACATGCTAACCTCGAATTTGACATTGACGTACAGTGTCATCAACATATTATTCATACGTTGAATTTCCACAGCCCGCTGAGGAACAGTTTTTTTGGATCTCTCGATATTTTAGGTGGTGTAGAAATAAAACGCGAAGAATTTGTTAAACACGTCTTTATTTTAGGTCGAGAGCGGCGAATCCGATATAGTCCATTTTTCTTTCGTACGAAAATACAAATGCCGAAATTCAAAGAAAACCATTGATAACAAGCATTGTCACTAGGTTGACAATTCTTTATTTTAAATTGTAGCTTTAGCTCTTAGAAACATGAAATGTGATTTTATAATTTGGCTTTAACTAGTTAGGTAGGTATTGTACTAAAAACAATTTGAGTTTATAATAACTACAATTTAAATTAATTACGGTGTCAACCAGTCAATATGAAACCTAACCTCATTGCAAGAATGATAACCAGAAGTGTATGTTGTGTATGTATCAGCACAATGCAATCTAGTGACAATTTTTGTTATCAATGGTTTCCCTAGATTGCATTTCGATATGAAAAAAATGAAGCGTGGTCACCACACGACTTTATTTTACTGCACGTAAAAATTTCAATTTGCCATTTTTCAAAAACACAAATAACAAAATACTTTTTGACAAAGGTTATAGATAATTACGTAATATATAATAGTTTTGAACATTTTTGTTTCCATTCGTTATGGAGAAAGTTTTTTCCAAAAACTGTATTTCTTATAAACTTTTTGAACAAAAGTTGTATATAGTTACTCAATATATCATCTTGTTCTATGAAATTTAATTTTCATCAAACAATTATACAATTTTCCGGGAAAACAAAGAGTAATAAGAGTAAAGTACAGTACCAGTTCCGGTTACCGATTTTAACGAAAACTGGTACCTCCAAATTTATATTGAAAACAAAGATATTAATTTTAAGGTTCAATTATAGCTAGTAACATATCTAGGAATGTTATGAGTATCGTAACTGCCGCAGATGTTTTGAAATCCAAGCTCGTAGAGCGAGGATTTTAAGACTTCTAAGGCTATTATGATTCATAACATCCGTGATTTGTTCAATAGCTTATCGGTTGCTGTATGGTTATGGTTGCGATGTAGGGTAATATTCCTTTACCCTATAGATAAGTTATGATCTAGTTACCAACCTACTTTTGTATATGTAAACAAAGGCTTAATATCCCGAAACCGGTAAAATCATTAAACCATCTGTATAGAGGACACAGCCAGACTGATACACTCACAAATTGACAGGATCACAAACGAATAGACAGACATCACTTCGAAAACAACTTTTTCTGAACGAGAAGACAGGAAAACGGATATTTCTGCAAAAATTTCCAGTTTGCAAAAAATTATGATTGCATTTTTCGAAGTAAAAGGAAGTAGAAATGAAGTATATAGTCTGTTCAGTAAACATAAAAACACAAAGTGGCCTTTGATTTCCAAAATTTCAAGAGTGTGCTTCCAAAATGTGTCTTTGTCTAGGAATGTACTTCCAAAAAGTTACTAAAGCAAATAGGTTAAGGGTGTGACATTTACTTACCATCTGCCATAAATGCTGTAAATAACTACTTTTAAGGATATAATACAAATACTGCATTGTATACTATTGACGTAGCGTTTATTCATAGGTATTTTTACGAAATTTTATAAAAGTTGAGGTAAAAATTTCTAAAAAATATATCTACTTTGACACTGACAATGAGAAATAATGAATGTTTATACCTTTAACTCACATTTTAGGCTGGTTTAATTAAAACAATATTTTTACACACTCTATTTTGTTCTTGTTATTTTAAATTCCCTCCAGCACCTTGGGTATCACTCGATTTTGAAATATCAAAATTTCTACTTTTCAACCTTTATGACGTTTTTTATTTTACAAGTTATATCATTGTTATTTTTAAATTCAAATTTGTTTTTGTACAGGTGTGGAAACCTTTGCATAACAAACTACAGAATCCCTGGTACAAAAGTTATATGCACATGCCAACTTCGCAAAAATTAAAATGTTTTTATGTTTACTGAATGCCCTATACCTTTCAGGTTTTGTATCTTTATGACCATTCAATACTTGATTAAAACGCATTTTAACTTAATTGTAACTATTACAGTTATTTATGTATCAAGTACATAATGTAGCATATTATTGGATGAATCTATTTTATGGCAGAGCGAGTGCAGCGTAGCATTAAAGAGGACGAGTTAAATAAGGTCTGATTATGTACGACGTGCATGCAAAGATTTCCGTTCGACTGCACTACACATATTAGACACACTAGAAAATGCAAGTTGCTATTGAAACATTTGATAGTTTCGAAGTGTAAATCTTCTAGGTTAATTGCGTTATCAATATCAGGAATCACTACCTCTTACCGTAAGGTATTAAAGATGAATTCCTTTTTATTATTTGCAAAGTTTTCAGGTAATATAATCTTTTTTCCTGATTTGAATAAAATTACATTTATTTTGATAATAACTATTGGACATTAACAGACGGCCGTTTTACTTTACTTTATGGACTAAAGTGGCACTTTATGGACGTCAAATAATACTATAATAAAGTGTTTATTGAACCGTCGAACATAGGGCTTAGTTATGTTAAAAAACTCAAAAAACATTATTTTTGCCCCCCCCCCCCTTCATAATTGCAGTAGTTCCTGCGCCGTTGTGCATTCACACAATTGACATACATTTCACAATCATTACCAGTCATCACATTCCGCGGAAACACAGCTCTTTCAAACAACTGATTAAGCAACCTATTACTATGCAATTATAATATTAATATTTTATATACAGTGTGATTGATAAATATTTATGCTAGTCACACTACACCATTCTAGAACTTCCAGTTTTGTCTTCCTAAGCAGCATTTTTTTGTAGAATCTATTAAAAGTAATCACGAATGTACACGTATATGACAAGTTCACTATTCGATATGCACACAATTTAAACGCACAACGAAAACAAATCTAACATACCACGGTTTCTGTTTGGAATGAAGATTTAACTTAACTATACTAGTTAAAACTGGAATTGCGGTATCCGAGGTATAATTGTCATAGCTTCCTTTGTTACAGCAATTGTTTCTAGCTAGGGTATTTATTCTCCGGATAACTTTATGTTTGGTTTGTAGAACCGCCCTAATAAGATATGGGCGTACAACTTTAACGGGCTTCTGGCGGCTACCAATGTTAATACGCCACTGCTTATATCTCCTTTATTTATTAATCCATTTGGATGAAATTTTATGTAGTGGCCAACTTCCGGTTTCACCGGAATTGATATTCACTTTGATTTTTTGGAATGTACGGTTCAAATTACATACGATAATGTTAAAAAATTTCATTTTTCTAAACAAAAAAAATCTTGTTTTCAAATGTTATTTCTTTTTCATAGAAGGTCGTGATTGGAGAAAATCTGTTCTAATTGATACTAATAACTCATGATAATTTCATCGATTAGATCAATACCTAACAAATCGGTCATGAAAGAATTAAATTTGCTAAAAATGCTTTTTGAGAAAAAGTCAGTTTTTAAATGGCACCTATGAAGGGCATAATGTCAGTAAATAGAAAATTTAATTGACAATCTAACGCTATGCATCATGCGTTATTTTATATTTATGCAAAAATGTTTAATGAA
The DNA here is from genome assembly GCA_940337035.1 of Agriotes lineatus. Classification (NCBI taxonomy): domain Eukaryota; kingdom Metazoa; phylum Arthropoda; class Insecta; order Coleoptera; family Elateridae; genus Agriotes; species Agriotes lineatus. Next base: position 10,472 of record CALNHX010008421.1, on the reverse strand, counting down.
CACATTTTGAAATATTTTTGTGTAATCTCTCAGCAAATCTGGCAACACTGTCGTATGTAATTTGAGCCATAGATTCCAAAAAACCTAAAACATGCAGGCCGATCCATTTAAAAAATAAAAGTTAGTGACATTTCTGATAAAACGGGAAGTCGACCAATTTGATTGTATCTGTCGTTTAATTGCAAATTGCGCAGGCCTTATTCTTGCCAAAAATGAGATCCAACGGATACAGGATAAATGTTGTATGAGACAAAATGAAGCAACGAATGAATACTAAATGCATTACTTTTCCAACAAGGATGGCCAGTGAACACCTTTCAGTAGGTTCCCTTTTCGTTCACATTAGGTCCTCAGAACTGATCTGCAGATGGCTGCCGGTAATGCCTGCATGGCTGAAATGGGGCTCGATAGCTGGAACTGGGCTCGATGGCTGCCGTAGCTGAAGCGGCACCTCCTTCAGGCTCAATTCAGCCCGACAACTTGGTAGTCTATAGACCTCTCCTACGTCGGCAAGCCTGCAGTTCCAGAAGTAGACATGGAAGCAACAGCTCCTATGGGTGCCTTTGGATGACCACTCTGAGTCGGACACTTCTCTTGTGTATCACAAAGATTTTTTTTTACATTATTTGCGGTTTTTTAGTTTTATTTAGTTTCGGCTCTTCTGCCACGTATTATTTATTCAAGAAAACTATAAATTAACACTTTTACTGGCAAAATAGTATTTATATTTACCCAATTTGGGAAATACAGGCGTTTTGTATTAATACTGGAAAAAGCAATAATTTTTATTTATGTATTCTCCAAGGCAACCAACCCAATAATTTCTTTCACTATTTCCCGCTTCTCTTATTATCCAGTCAAATGCCATGATTTTTCAAAATTCAACCAATCACGTGTTTTTATAGTGACAAAAAAGGTAAAAATTTTCCCTTAGGATTTTATTAATATTTTACTACTTGTATTTATGATAACTACTAAATATGTTGTTTTAATCCAGGTGGTATTCTAAAACGTCATTTAAAGTGTCATTGTGCATCAGTATAAGTGTCATATTCATTGAATACTATACAAAATAAACCGATATTTTGGAAATAGTCCACAAATTGTATTTCGGGGTCATGATTTTGCTCGAAAAATGTTTAACTCAAGATTTGTTGGTTTTTAGGGACGTCCCTCGATAAACTGAGGCTTTCATCTGCATTTTTTTATTTTTGAAAACCTCATCGCGACCGGGAATCGAACTCGCGGCCCTTGGATCAGTAGTCAGGATGCTAACCACTGAGCTACCGACCCCGGCTAGCAAAAAGTTTAAAATATTTTTCTTGTTTTTGTTTGTAAAATCTCGAAGTATATCTCCTTTGTCTACTGCTGTCGAAATATCATTTTTAATGGACAAAATAGATAGCCATGATAGTCGGTTTTGAGTCATGGATGACCTAAGGTAATTTTTTATCAACTTAAGACGTGGAAAACTCCTTTCTCCGCTAGCAACACTAACTGGTATTGTTAATAATATTTTTAAAGCAATATATCAATTTGGATAAATTGGTATTAATTCATGCTGTAATATATTATTATGTCATAGGTTCTCTTACGTTGAAGCGCCCCTATTAACAAATTTCCCTAGCTGTTCTATTTTTAATTGAATTAGGTATACTTTTTAGATATTCAAAAGTTTCAAATTATGAAAATGATAGAACTTGTGACTCTTTCAGGGTTTTGGGTTCTATTATCTAGTTGCTTTGTTTTGTAAGTTTGATTTGCAAATATTTTTCAACTGTGCATTGAAATTAATTGTCACCTCTAATGTCAAAAGTTAATCTCAAATTAAATATGACAAATGCTCAATTCTAACTGTACACCACAACTCTTTCTCATACGGTAAGTACTTGATTATAGTTAATTTCTGTTATATATTAATCCAATTGTAAATATTATTCGTTAGTATAAGTTTTGCTCCCTAATATTAAGGTCTTGCGCATGCTCGTATTGTACAACGGTTTAGGAAAATGTTAAATAATTCATCTGCATCCTGACTGCCGTACGAGAAACACACGTGAAGGTAATGCGCTTGCTTATATTATTGATGCATATTCACTATTCATTTATATGTAGTTCATTTATTTATATGTTGTATTCACAGGTGTTTTATTATTCAATAAATCAAGATTACATTTGTACGAGTCCCGAGTCATTTCTTTACCCACGTGGTTATAAAGAAATACACAACACTGGCGACGAGTTCAAATAAAGGACGCTTCAAAACTAATTGCAAGGGTGAAAAGGCCGCGCTGCGTCTCGAAAATGGCAGACAACGAAAATGAGGCAAGAGGAATCTCCATTCCGATGTTCGCTGAATTCAACCCGAAGAAGGAAGATTTTGAAAGCTACACAGAACGTTTTCAATGCTTTGTGGATCTGTACAAATTACCGAACGATGACCAGGTGAGATATTTTATAAGCTGCATGGGACCTGAAATGTATACAAAATTGAAAGTTATTGCAACCCCTAAGAAACCTATAAATTTAAGTTTTGATTTAATCATTAAATTACTGCAAGGAAACCTTAACCCAAAACCTTTGCAATGCACACAAAGGCAAAAGTTTCGGTTGGGTAAACAAAAAGACGAGGAATCTTTTGCAGATTTTCTGACTGCTTTGAAAGACATTTCACTACATTGCGGGTTTGAGGGGGATGAAAGATTAAATGAGGAATTGCGGGACCAAATCATTTTAGGCATTAAAGATGAGGCGACTCAAAATTATTTTCTACGAACAGATGACCTCACATTAGATAAAGTAATCAAAAAGTGTATGGCTGATGAACAAGCGAGTCAGGGCGTAACAATTTGCAAAGAATTAGATATGCCGAAAATTCCTAAAATTAATCATGCCGATCATAGAAAAAAATTCAATTTAGGAGCAGGGCCTAGTAATAATGCACCACGTAATATGCATATGCAAAACTCCTTCACAAATAAAAGTACAGTTTGTTTTTGTTGTGGTCCAAAAACCACATTGCTTCTAAGTGCAAATTCATAAATGCAAAGTGTAATAAATGCAAAAAAATAGGGCTTCTCGCAAAAGTCTGCCAAAGGAACAAAAGTTCTATATTTGCCGCTGCTAGAAGTGTAACACAGGTGCAACCCTCACCGGAAATTGCTCAAACATTAAGTTTGTCAGTCAATTGTGATCCTAAAAATAAAATTTTATTAGACATGCTTATAGAGAATCGACCATTGCAAATGGAGTTAGATACGGGTGCCACATACTCATTAATATCTAAATGCGTTCTTGATAAATTGCAAATTAAAACTGAAATACAACCTTGCAATGTTATTTTACAAACATACGACAAACAAACTCTTCCGGTGATGGGAGTTGCCAAGGTTAATGCAAAATTTAGAGATACGACATTTAGAGGTAACATTTATGTCATGGATGGCAAATTTGATACCATTTTGGAAAGAGATTGGTTTTTTAAAATTAATGTAAATTTAGCGGGTATTAAAACAACATCAGTTACACTGGATTTAAAACTTGTAATAAAAAAGTTAGTTGCACTTTACCAAGATATATTCAAGAATGAAATCGGGCTGCTAAAAAATTTTACTGCAGAACTACTTCTTAAAGAAAATGCAAAGCCCATTTTTTGCAAAGCACGTTCGGTACCTTATGCCCTAAAACCTGCGGTGGAAAATGAATTGGATAGGTTAGAATCCTTAGGTATTGTTCCAATCGTGAAACCTGATAATACGATCCGTATTTGCGGGGACTATAAGGTTACCCTAAATAAATATCTTCAAACTGATCAATACCCAATCCCTAATATTGAAGAAGCTCTTTCTAAAATGGCCCGAGGAACCATATTTTCGAAATTTGATATTCGGGAAGCATATTTACATATGCAAGTTACACCTCAAACTGCAAAATTATTGACAATAAATACCCCAAAACGGTTATATCAGGTAAATAGATTGATGTATGGCATTACTAATGCCCCTGCAATTTGGAAAAGATGCATGGAATCCTTATTTAATAAAATTGAAGTCATTCAAATTTTTATGATGACATTAAAATTTCTTCTCCAGATGCTCGTACCCATTTAAATAGGTTAGAATTATTTTTTGAAATCTGTCGTGAAAACGGCGTTCGCCTAAAAGAGGAAAAATGTCAATTAATAGAAAACCAAATTTCATATCTTGGATTTAATATTAGTGCTTCGGGATTATTCAAAAACCAAGAAAAAGTTACGACAATAACTGCTGCACCAACCCCTAAGAATGTTACGGAGACAAAATCTTTCATAGGGTTAATAACTTACTAGTCTCGTTTCATTCCAAATTTGGCAGAAATTCTTTCTCCATTGTATAATCTTTTGCAAAAAAATGTTCCTTTCAAATGGACACCCGAATGCCAGTCATCATTTACAAAAATAAAAAAGGAAATTTCGTCAAATCGTGTTCTTGCTCTTTTTGACCCTTCAAAACCATTAGTTCTTGCAACTGACGCACCAAGCTATGGACTTGGCGCTGTCCTATCACATACCTATCCCGATGGATCTGATAGGCAAATTTCTTTTGTTTCTCGAACCCTTACCAAAAGTGAAAAAAATCATTCGCAAATTGATAAAGAGGCTCTATCTATATATTGGGGTGTAAAAAAGTTTTTCAATTATTTATATGGCCGTCATTTTATTCTTCTAACGGACCATAAACCCCTAGAATCAATTTTTGCTGCAAAAGCAAGTGCACCGTGCTTAAGTGCTACTCGATTACTGCATTATGCAATCTTCTTGGAAGGATTTAATTACACAATAAAATATCGACAATCGACTAAACATTCAAATGCAGATTTCTGTTCCCGTTTTCCAGTAGAATCAATTGATCAATTGAAAGAAACTGCACAGGATTCCGAAACAATTCAATTGTACAGGGAAATAATGGGACAGTTAAATAAAACATAAATAATAGTGGTGAATATTCGATACAACAGGGATGTATTATGAAAGGTATTAGAGTATTAATTCCAAAAAAGTTGCAAACAATAGTTCTCAACTAGCTCCATCAGGGCCATTTGGGAATTGTTAAAATGAAAGGCTTAGCCAGAAGCTACGTTTATTGGAAGGGAATGGACTCGGACATAGAAAACATGGTAAAATCTTTTCCCAATTGCATCCAACAAACGAAGCAAATTAGAAATGCTCAAATACACCCTTGGGAGTATCCGTGTGGTCCTTGGCATAGAATCCACATAGACTTTGCAGGGCCATTTAAAAACAAATATTTTGTTATTATAGTCGATGCATTTTCAAAGTGGGTCGAAGTTTTCATTATGAATAACTTAACGTCAAACAGCACTATCCAAAATGTACGAGAATGCTTTGCAAGATATGGGTTACCGGTAACATTAGTTTCCGACAATGGTCCTCAGCTAGTGTCGGAGGAGTTTGAACGATTCCTAGCCGTACATGGAATCAAACACATTAAAACAGCACCATACAGTCCCAGTTCAAATGGTCAGGCTGAACGTTATGTTCAAACAACAAAAACAGCTTTGCATGCAATGAACGACGATCCAGGAGACTTGCAAGCAAAATTATGTAATTTTCTCTTGCAATATAGAAAAACACCACATGCTACTACAGGGCAATCTCCCGCATCCTTGTTTTGTAAGAGAAACTTGCGAAGTAGGTTAGACCTAATGTTGCCTAATACAACGGCAATTGTTATAGATAAACAAGCTAAAATGATTAGTCAGAACTCGATAAATAAAGAAATTGAATTTAAAGTAAACCAATCGGTTTTGTTTAGAAATTATGATGGTAAAGCAAAATGGAAAATCGGTACGGTATTAAATAAAGTTGGCTCAGTCTTATATGAAATACTACACGATGGCAAGACCTATACCCGTCATGCCAATCAAATGCGGCAATGTAGTGAAAATTCTGAAATTCAAAGTAATGTAAAGGTTCAAACAGACGATTGCAATAACAAATTGTCTAGTGTACATTTTGGAGCACCCTTGCCAGTTTATAGGTATCCTCAAGGTCCTTCCAACAAAGAAATGACTGCACTTCGAGGTACTCCTGCCGCTCTGCAGGAACCGGAAATCTCCAACGAGGTAAATTCGGAATTTCCAATTACTTCCACCACACAAGAACGAGATGTAGGTGCAGACCATTCACACAGCAGTGAAGTAGATAAGAACAAAGAAGAAAGTTCTGGCAGTGGAAGGAAAAGGCAAGCTGCAGAAACCAAGTTGACCGATCTAACGAGCTGCTTCATCCCACGACCACCGAGGAAAATCAAACCTCCAATGCGCTACTCTCCTTAAGATGCACTTAAAGAGGGGAGATGTTATATATTAATCCAATTGTAAATATTATTCGTTAGTATAAGTTTTGATCCCTAATATTAAGGTCTTGCGCATGCTCGTATTGTACAATGGTTTAGGAAAATGTTAAATAATTCATCTGCATCCTGACTGCCGTACGAGAAACACACGTGAAGGTAATGCGCTTGCTTATATTATTGATGCATATTCACTATTCATTTATATGTAGTTCATTTATTTATATGTTGTATTCACAGGTGTTTTATTATTCAATAAATCAAGATTACATTTGTACGAGTCCCGAGTCTTTTCTTTACCCACGTGGTTATAAAGAAATACTCAACAATTACACTTTTTAAATTGTCTTTTATTTGCTTTAACGTTGGTAGAACAAACTTATTACCCACCTTGTATTGTTCTAATACTACCGCCAAGACAAAAATCCTTCTGAAGTCAGTAGCTTGGCGCCTTCCTAGTTCCTGCTGTAATGTACCGCTCTCAAACACCGACAGCTAACCCTCACTGACCAACGACCAACTGACCTTCTAGAATGGACCTCCTTTTAACAGCTCTCTGGCAAGCTGCTGTCACAAACGATCTCTCAATGTTACACCTCTTTCAACGCTCCAAAATTCAAAAAAAAACTCGCAGTCAGCAGCCTACAGAACACACCAGATACGGTCCTGCCTCTGCTATACCCTGTGAAATGGACCCTCTTGCTTCCTTGATGTATCCACGAACTCACTATTCACAAACACTCAACCTGATGTAATTACTTGTCAATTGTATTCTTCAAAATAAAGCCATTTCAATACAAATCTTTAATTCTTCACTTCACTTCAGTTTTCATACAAATTTCTTGATATTTCATTTGTATATTAACCACGCAGATTTTGTTATTACCCTTTTTCAACTATCCAACATTTACATTAAAACAGGGTTCAAATTACATATTTTTAATCAGACCAAAAATTGTATTACATGTTTTGAAAGTTGTCATTTTTCTATTTTTTTTATATGTTATTGGAACAAAATACCTAACTACCATATATTTCATTATTAATGCCTTCTACTTTATAATATTATTTGATCTTTACCTACTTCACTAAAATTAAATTAAACATGCATTAGTGCTAAACCCTTCAAAGTCTTGTGTACTTTTATTTGGGAGAGATGGTGATCGTTCTAACATACAAAATACGTAAAATGTGGCCATTGGTGATATCATATTGCCTGTAAAAAGTAGTGCAAAAAATTTGGGCCCCATATTGGACAACACATTCAGGTACAAGGAGCATATTAATAAAAAGCTTATATGAATCTTAAAATACTATATCCCCATAGATTGCATTTAGAACAACCACTAAAGAAGATGCTGTGCGAAGCACTTGTACTGTCTATATATACCGGGTGCTGACTTGCGCGACGCACCATAGGAATTTGCATAGTAAATTCTTTATGTTCAATTATTTGCTCCCCAAATTATTTTAGAGCTAAAGTGTAAATAAATTTTTTGTAGAGAAAAAAATACTGCATCCATTCATACTGTTGCTAACAATTTTTATTTTCCAGAACCGAAGGAATGAAAGAAATCAAACTAGCATTTTTACAAAAATCACTGATGCCATGGAATTATTGAAACAAGTCGATGCCAACGCAAGTGCGTGCGAGGCGATCATCCAGTCACTGCCGTCAAAAGGTTGAACGTATTGTCGTTTTTCTCGTTTTGGTGTAACTTCTGAACCTCATTATTGCACCAACAATTATTTGATAACCTGCCTGTAGTCTTAAACTTAAAATGAATCAGTCTATTAATGGTTGTATTGTTTGGAATTTGCCGATACGGATATTTTACAATAAACAAGGAGCTTACTTAACGAACGTCCACCATACTCGTAAAACCATTTTTGTTATGGACAAGGTCTAGGAACCTTAGAGACATTAAGCAGAAAATAATTAATAATGAATTATTATAAACGTCAAACATCAATGACAAACAAACAAACAGCACATATTGTCGCGCCGCACGCATTTGCGTTGGCATTGGCTTGTTTAAATAATTCCATGGCATCACTGATTTTTGTGAAAATGCTAGTTTGTTTTTTGCATTCATTCGGTTCCGGAAAATGAAAAATTGTTAGCAACAGTATGAATGGATGCACCATTTTTTTCTCTACAAAAAATGTATTTACACTTTAACTCTAAAATAATTAGGGGAGCAAATAATTGAACATAAAGAATTTACTATGCAAATTCCTATGGTGCGTCGCGCAAGTCAGCACCCGGTATATATAACTGACCATTATCCCTGGGGGATTTGCTCTCATAATCCTATATATTTATGGCATACGTAAATGTGATCATATTTCATATAAACTACCTGTAGCAAACTGGCTTAATATGGAGAACGGGCATATGCTTAGCACAGCTTCTTTACATCACAAAATTATATTTGAAAAAACACCTCCTTATCTGTATTATTATTATTAAGAATATGAGAAGAGTTGAGGACAAGTCCTATAAACTCTTATTACATAATAGTTATAAAACAAACAGTTGTGTACAGTGTGCACTTGTACCTAATATAAACAAACCCAAAAAAAGGAAAAAAGAACTAAAAACTAAACTAAAATAAAACTAAAACTAAACTAAAATAAAACTAAAACTAAACTAAAAAAAAAAACTAACTAAACATTCTTATAATATATCGTCCAGTCTGTTTTTAAACGTGTTAACCGTTGGAGCTTCTACAACATTACTTGGCAGGTTGTTCCATAGGTCAAAAATTCGGTTCTGCAAAAAGTGTTGTCTTTGTCTGGTGCGATACTGTTCGTGCACTAACTTATACATATGGCCTCGACAACACGAACAATGACGCCATGTTCACAGAAAATAAATTGTAACATTCTTGTTGCTCTTCGTTGTGTTGATTCCAACAATTCCACATCTCTACGGAGTACCGGATACCACACGGGTCCTGCGTATTCCAAAATCGGCCTGATGTATGTGGTATACAAAATCTTGGTTGTATATGGAGATGGCCGAGAGAATGCTTTCCGAAGTAGATGCATAATGGAATTTGCCTTTTTGCATATTTTACTAATATGGGTGGACCACGACAAATCGCTAGTTACAGTAACTCCAAGATCAGTTTGCAACTGAACCACTCTCAAAATCTGCTGATGTAACCTGTAATCTAGATTCGGATTGGACTTACCCACATGGGGTACAACACATTTACCAGTATTCAGCGGAAGTAACCAGTCGTTACACCACTTGGAGATCCGATTCAGGTCGTCCTGCAGCTCGTCATGACAGGTATTTGGATCTGCATATATTTTCGTATCATCGGCGTATAAGGAACAGGTGGTCTTAATTAACGTTGGCAGGTCACTCACGAACACAAGAAACAAAAGGGGTCCGAGAACGGATCCCTGTGGAGCGCCACTGACAACAGGAAAGGAATTCGAAAAACAGTCACCCACTTTCACTTTGAACGTACGGTTTTTTAAAAAGTCTTCAATCCAATTCAAAAGATTTCCTCTCACTCCAAAATGTCTCAGTTTGGATATAAGTCTGTAGTGTGGAACACGATCAAATGCGCGGGAGAAATCGAGGTAAACAATGTCTGAGGCACCGGAGTCCACCGATTTTGTCCAATCGTTCACACAACTTAATAAGTTAGTAATCACCGAGCGTCCACTTAAAAACCCGTGTTGAGCATCTGGGACAACGCCACTTTCCAGGAAAAATTTGGTCAAATGTTCCGTTATAATGGATTACATAACCTTCGCGCAGATACTCACCAAACTAATGGGTCTATAGTTCTCGGCATCTAGCTTGTTACCTTTTTTGTAAATAGCAGTAACATGAGCAATGCGCCACATATCTGGTAAATATTTTTCAACAAAAGAGCTTGTCATAATGATTGATAGGGGCAAACAAAGTGATGAGCAGCAATTTTTTAAGAAATACGAAGTAATACCGTCTGGACCAGGCGATGTTCCTTTTTTGATATTTTGGAGATGTTTGAGCACAACAGCTGGAGTGAACTGGATTTCATCAATCGTAGTCACGTTTGCCGGGGTAAGTATATTAGGAATCATTATATTTCATTAAATAATATTATATGATTG